>JACEIK010005678.1:92117-105187 GCA_018107945.1 Datura stramonium
CCTAGCACGAGCACCACGCCCACCAAACTTCTTAGGCTCACATCGTCTAGGATCATCAACAAGCAAAGTCCTATAATATCGTACAAGTATATCCTTAATCTCCTTCTTCGACTGCTCATCCACATACTTTTGGTAAAATGCAACAAGTGCCTTTGCTATAGACTGACGAATAGCGTAGATATGTGAGGTGTGACCTCCACCTTTGACACAAATCCGCATTTCTACTCCAGCAAAATGGTGTTTTCCTAACAATAAAATAGGTTCGAAAGCCTTGTACCTAAGTATCTTTGGTTGGACTAGCTCGATGGGTACACCATTGATCTAGATCAAGCCTTTTCTGCATTTGCAGTGGGTTACTGCTACAACTGTCTTCTTCCGCCTGAAACATTGAATAGATTCCACCGTTGCTGCTGCCCCCTCCATGATGTTCTGCTTGCTCTGGCTTTTTCTATTGAGATAGGAAACAACAATGTATAACTCAGATTATAGGAAAAAAAACCAAATTTGCAGAATAGGCAAAACCCTAGCTCTTAATTTTTTCTAAAATTGAACTAGAGATATAGGGTATGAAGAAGAATAGAACTCCTCATTATGAAGAGCCTTACAGACCTCAAATGCTCCAATCTTCAATAGAGAATCTGGAAAACTAACTCCGAGAACTTATGAATTGGTTCCTTCAATCATTCTTAGGGTTTCACATCAAAAACCACATTAGAACCCATAACTTAGGGTTTGAAATCATTAATTCAACCTTAGGAATGAAAAAGAAGACTTACCTAGTCTTTGGGGAATATTTTACATCGCCTAGGGTTGAGAGAAACAATCTGGACTTGGAAGATGATACCATAAAATTGACTATAGGTCCTTTTATAATCGTTGAAAATTAAAGTTCACGGCTAAAAGGACAGTTCATCCTTCTGCACGACAGACCATTAATCTGAACCATCAAAACTTGAGGAAAAACCGTCAAACTTTACGGCCAAACCGATGGGCCATCAACTAGACCGTACTTTAAGATCTGATGTTTGGCCAATTCTCTAAATGTTTTCCACGGTTGACAGAACGTTCCATCCTTCTAGATGATGGTTCATCAATTGGGCCATGGAAAATACTCTACAAGCTGGGTAATTCTCTGAAGTTTTCCTATGGTTGACAGGATGAGCCATCCTCTTGAATGATGGGCCATCAAGTCATCCGTGGAAACTTGAAAAAGGAACAAGGTCAAATCATAGAACCACAACTTGTTTGACGGGCCCATCCTTTACTCAATTTTCATGGAATCGACTGTGTATTCCTCAAATTTGAAAATCTCTAATTGCTAAGGAAACATCAGTTCAAAAATTTGAGGTGTTACAATATTTCCTCCTTGGGATCATTTGTCCTAGAATGAAGGTCAACTTAGAGTGAAAAGACATCGAGAGTACCATTCCATAACACTCTAGGCTAATCTTACTATTATGGTCACAACCGCATATAGGGGGGGGGGGTACCAAGCACAAACACACGCGTACAGGTTAGGAACACCTCAAACACAAGATATATGTGCCGAACTAACTAAGATAAAAGTGATTACCTTCAAAATTTTCTTCTTGGAGATCGAAAAAGTGAGGGTATCTAATCTTCATAACCTCCTCGACTTTCCACGTAGCCTCTTCAGCAAACTGATTTCTCCATAAGACCTTTATTAATGCTACTTCTTTGGTTCTCAACTTACGAACCCGTCGATCAAGAATCTTGATTGGGATCTCTTTATATAACAAGCTATCTTTTACCCCAACACTTCCTGTAAGCACAATGAGTGAGGGGCCACCCACACACTTATTAAGCATAGAAATGTGGAAGACTGGATAGACTGCTACTAGCTCGGTTGGTAGTTCCAACTCATAGGCTACCTTGCCAAATTTCTTTGAAATCTGATACGGACCAATATAGCAAGGACTGAGCTTCCCTTTCTTCCCACATCTCATGACACCCTTCATGGGTGAAACTTTTAGATAAATCCAATCATCTAGTGCAAACTCTAAGTCTCTGCGCCTAACATTTGTATTAGATTTTTGGTAACTCTACGCAGTCTTCAATCTTTACTGAATGGTTTTAACCTTTTCCATGGCCTGTTGTACTAGATCCAGCCCTATCAATTCTTCTTCACCAACTTTGAACCAACCACTGGGAGATCAGCACCTTTGCCTATAAAAAGCCTTATAAGGAGCCATTTCAATACTTGAGTGATAGCTGTTGTTATATGCAAATTCTATAAGAGGAAAATTGTCATCTCAATTTCCCTTGAAATTAATAACAGTAAGCTCTTAGCATGTCCTTCAAAATCTAAATGGTACATTCTGCCTAACTATCTATTTACGGATGAAAAGCAATACTAAGGTTCACCTTTTGAACCCCAAGCTTTCTAGAATGACTTCCAAATAGAGTGATGAACTGAGTTCCCTTGTTTGATATGATAGATAATGGAACTCCATGTAGTTTGAATACCTCACAAATGTATAGTCAGGCATAGTCCTTGGATGATTCCATAGTCTTTACCAATAAAAATTGGTCTGACTTGGTCATTCGATCTATGATTACCTAAATAGGAGTCATGCTGTCATCGGGATCGCGGTATATCGGTGATGAAGTTCATATTGATCATCTTCCACTTTCACTCAGAGAGGACTATATCTTGAGCTATGCCACATGGCCTTTAGTGCTCGACCTTAACTTGTTAACAATTCAGAAATTTTGAAGCACCCCATATAACTTAAGAGATAAACTCGTATTCTTGAGATATAGGTAAGAGTTCTTAATACTATAAGAAGGATATATTATGAGGTGTTAAAATCACTCAATTCTCATATGCAAAGATTTGATGTCGATAAAATGGTAAAATAAAAATCGGTTATCGCAAATCACTTTTAGAAATTCTCTGAAATTTGGGTCATATATCTTGGAGCTTTTATCCCAATATATAAAGAGTTACAAGGCACACGACCATCAAACTATCTATGAGTCAAGTTTTCAATACACTAAACGGTTCAATGATACGACTTTAGAATGATGAGATATTAGCATTTTCGCAAGACTACACAAGCAGGCACGTAGAGACGGGCCCCATATCAGCGGGATAGATATAGATATATCTTGGGAGATATTTTTTTTACTCAAAATAGTTCTAAAAACACCAGGTTATCTTACTCCTCTCTTCCCTATGGTTCCAAGGTTCATTATAGGTGATTTCACCATCCAAACTCTCCCAAAATCAAGATAACAGTCAAGGTTGTCATGGAGAGCGACTAGCATATGTTTGTTTTGTCAATTTTGGCTTCGATTGCAAGTTCTTTGATGGGGAATATTATTGAGAAGGTTTTTTATGATGTGTTTTCCCTTGTATATGTTAAGTTAAGGGTTCTTAACCCTCCCTGCATCATTAATTTGAAGGTTATATGTTATATATTGAAATGGATACCGATGTTGGAATTCTTCCTGTTTGTTGCTTTGTGGACTGTTTTAGGTAGATGTGAAGTTGTGTAACATGGTTATTATTATGATGTAGAAGATAATTGGAGGATTGGTTGAGAATAATTGAGCTATTGAATTGGTTACGAGGTATGTTAAGGCTAAACCTTTTTTGGCAAGTTTTCTTCATCGTATAGTTGATACGACTTGTTCTTTATCACCATAGTATTCATAGCCATAATAATTGTTGATTGAGTTGGCTGCTAGAGATATACATACATACATACTTATATGTATATATATTCTTCCCTTGCTGGTATTAGTCTTGTTTAGCTGTTGTCATATGTTAAAAGCGATATAAGAATCTTTTCGTCTAAATTCTTGCCGCTTAATGGAATATTGATAATTTGTTGCCATATTGAATCCTTACGGGCCTTGGGGTTAGCTATTTATCATTTCATATTATTGTTGGCAGCATAATAATTAGTTTTTCATAGGAACCATTTGATTGTGATG
This sequence comes from Datura stramonium, assembly GCA_018107945.1. Taxonomy (NCBI): domain Eukaryota; kingdom Viridiplantae; phylum Streptophyta; class Magnoliopsida; order Solanales; family Solanaceae; genus Datura; species Datura stramonium. The sequence goes on from JACEIK010005678.1 coordinate 96,081, forward strand.
CCTATAACTACATAGCTCCCTACGAGCCTTTGGAGTATGTTGATGTCTATAGAACTAAAAAAATTAGAGTTGTAGGTTTACCTTCAGGTAAAAGGAATTATGGCTACCTATTGAGTTCTGGTGGTAATCTACTAGGTGTTCCACCCATTTATTAGAGATCTTATACTTCGATACTACATACATATTCTTGAGTAAGTTATTTAGAAAACCACCTTGCTTGTTGGTAAATTAGAAGATTATATGATGCCTACGTTGGCTATCTCATAAGTTGTTAGTATTTGGGACTAAGTCTTCAATCCATATAAATATAGATATCCATTTAGATGTTGCCTATAAAAACTAGCAACAAGCGTGCCTTGCCTATGGGGCTATACTTTTCTTATGAGAGCTATAAAATGTCTAGAAGAACCATAATAAAGCCTGTAGAGACATATTGAAGTCTACTCACTTATGGATTCCTTTATGCTTAAGTTGAAATGACTAACCCTCAGTAGAGCCTTTTATGCTTGGGGTGTAGTTACAGGAGCCCAAAAGGCTTAGATACAACTATAGGAGCCCAGAAGGCTCAAGATACAGATACAGGAGCCAAGTGTGCTCAAGATACAGTTAAAAGCTCGCCTATAGGGCTACAGTGTTACAAATAGGGATATATAGATTGGGCTGTATATATTAGGGCTTATGGGGGCTCGAGTAGGTTATTGTTTGTTATTTGAACCTGTCCGGCTTATGGGGGCCAGGTTAGGTTGTTATTTGATTATTGCCTATTTAGTTTCCTGTGTAACGTAATAAGATTTTTTAGGTGTTTCTCTTATTCTTACAACTATTTATATTTATTTCTTCTTATGAGTTCAGTTTAGTTCCAGCTTATTATTATTGCCTTACATACTCGAAACATTATTATACTAACACTCAAGCATGGGGTGTTGCACACTTGCTTGCAGGTTCTGACAGAGAGATTTAAGACCTCCCTAGTAGAGGTTTAGACTCAGCAGAGTGGTCATGTCCTTTCTTTTGAAATTTCCATATATTAGAGGTTTGCTTGTCTTTTGTTGTATAACTTTTGGATAGGCCAAGGCCCTATCCCCACCAATGTTTTACTCTTAGAGGCTTGCAGATTATGAGAAGTACAGATGTGTGCTGTTGTCCAGTATAGCCTAGTTATTTTGTCAATTAGTAGCCTTGATGCTTGTATGTTGGTATATATACACTTATCTTCAGCTTTCTATTTTAGACAACATGATGGCCTTGTTGATCCACATCGGATCATATTATTGGTATGAATTATTGGGTAAGCTGAATATGTTTACAAGTGTATAATGTGACCTAATCGGGCAGAGGCTTTCTTTTAAGCCAAGATTTACCAATTTGATTTCTTGTTTGTGCTGTCGATATGCACTAGAGATGCATAGGTTCTACTAAGTCAGCTCAAGGTTTAGTATAGCATTAGGTTTAAGTTATACCTCCCAAGAAGGGGCATGAAAAATTTGGTATTAGAGCAACGTCGTATCCTAGGGAATCTGCAAGTTGTTCCTAGTAGACTGTTGTTTATAAATGTGTTGTGCACCACATCTTGTAAACAGGAAGCTATGAGGCATGATAGTATGATTACCCTTTTTTTCTACTCAAATCATGCTATAGAGCTGAGTCATATAGGGTTGAGTTCCTAAGCTTATATTGTTATGTTTGTCTATAGAGATGACTGATATAGAACGGACTACAGCTAGCCAAGAGGTGGACACAATGGCAGGAGAGGGTACTAGTAGAGTGCCACATGCGGAGATGACCCAACCTAAGGTCGAAGCAGAGACTTCTTCTCAATCCCCTTAGCCCTCTCCACTACATTAAGAGCCTCTGAGGGCTACAGATCAGATAGTGCCATCTTTAACTCCTCCTATTCCTTTAGATTAGGATATCAGGAGTGTAGTTTATATGTTTGCTCAGACTATGTCTGCTCAGCGACAACCAGTGGCACCAGAGACTGCTGGGCCTTTTGAAGGACCTAGAAGTTTGAGGGTTCATGAGTTCTTACCTTGAATCCTCCACAATTTATTGGGAAAGATCATATAGAGGACCCTCACACTTTCTAGACCAGTTGAATAGGATATTTAGGGTTATGCATGCTTCACCCACAGAGTTAGTCGAGCTAGCAGTGCTCTAGCTAGAGGATATAATGGTTCTGTAGCATGAGAGTTGGGAGAGGTCCAAAGGTAGGGATGCACCTCTACCCACCTGGTCTAGTTTCTCCAAGGATTTCATAGACCATTACTTGCCCGAGAGATCCAAGAGTCCATAGTAGATCAATTCTTACACCTGGAGTAGGGCAGCATGAGTGTCCAAGAGTATGTGTTGAGATTTGATTCCTTGGCCAGATATGCATCAATACTCATAAACATGATGTAAGCCAAGGTACATCGATTTATAATAGGGCTTGATCCCGAGTATGTGGAGTCTTGTACTAAAGACACATTGCAAGAGGACGATATCTCATAGATTCAGGACTTTGCTTCGAACATAGTAGAGATTAGATAGCGACAACGAATGGGAGAGGGTAAATCAAAAGCAACACCGAAGGGCCAGATCTGTTGATTTACAGGCAGAGCCCCAGGTAGGGCCCAAGCCTCGATTTTTAGGTAGACCTCCTAGTCCTTCACCCCAACAGTAGTAGGGTAGCATATTTGATCATTGTGGACAGTCAGGTCCAGGCAAGAATTTGCGGACGTCAGGCTCGCGGTAGCTGAGAGGCCCAAATCAGACGAGGCCAACCCCACCACATTGTGTTACATATAGTAAGAGGAATTTTGAAAGATGCATATATGGTTCCACTACATGCTATTATTGTAGGTAGGAGAGTCACATGATGAGGGACTGCCTGACTAGAGATCAGAGTTGATCAGATCATCAGCAAGGTCACATGCTCCTGCACCTTCTACAGGGCGTAGGCCTTAGACTTTAGCAGGCAGAGGTGGAGGTAGAACGGGAACATCCTATTTTGGTAGTGGCCAGAGCCGCACGTATACACTAGTAGGACGATAGGACTCTGAGCTGTCACCGGATGTTGTGATAGGTACAGTGAATATTTGTTCTCAATTGGTATATTCTTTAATAGACCTAGGCTCCACTCTATCCTATGTTACTCCACTGGTAGCAGGAAAATTTTATATAGTACAAGAATTACTCCGATAACCATTTTCTGTATGTACACCTATTGGTGAATCCATTATTGCCAGGAGAGTTTATCGAGATTGTACAGTGAAAATTGTTGGCCGCCAAACCTCCATAGACCTGGTAAAGTTAGAGATGATTGATTTTAATGTAATTATGAGTATGGATTGGCTAGAGTTATGTTATGAAAGTGTTAAGTGCTGGAAAAAGATTGTCAAATTCCATTTCCCTAGAGAAGTAGTTCGGGAATGGAAGGGCACTATAGCTGCACGAAAAGGTAGGTTCATATCATATCTCTGAGCGAGGAAGCTGATTTCAAAGAGCTATATTTATCATACTACCAATGTTTAGGATGTACAGGCTGAATCCTCGACTCTTCAGTCTATTCTGGTGGTTAGTGAATTCCCCGATGTATTTCCAAATGAGATTCCTAGTATTCTCCTGGAGCAGGAAACTAATTTTGCTATTGATATGCTACTAGGTACACAACTCGTATCTGTTTCTCCTTACAGGATGGCTCCTGTTAAGCTAAAAGAGCTGAAGGATCAACTGAAAGTCTTGCTGGATAAAGGCTTATTAGACCTAGTGCTTCGCTATGAGGTGCACTAGTCTTGTTTGTGAGAAAGAAAGATGGCTCACTATAAATGTGTGTAGATTACTGGCAGTTGAATAAAGTCACTGTTAAGAACAAATATCTCCTTCCAAGGATATATGATTTTTTTGATCAAATGCAAGGTGCCAAATATTTCTCGAAGATTGATTTGAGATTAAGGTACCATCAGGTACGTGTTTGGGAAAAAGATATTCCAAAGACAACTTTTAGAACTAGATATGCCCACTTTGAGTTCTTGGTGATGTCTTTCGGATAGAGAATGCTCCAGTAGTGTTTATGGGATGAAAAATATATTCTAGCCGTTCTGAGAACTATTCGGATAGTATTTATTGATGATATCCTTGTATATTCACGTTTAGAGGTGGAGTATAGAGATCATTTGCGAGCAGTAGTCCAGGTACTTAGAGATTATGAGTTATACATGAAGTTCTCTAAATGTGAGTTTCTGGTTAAATTCTGTGGCTTTCTTAGGCCACATTATGTCCAATGCAGGCATCCAAGTTGACTCACAAAAAATAGAGGCTGTGAAGACTTGGCCTAGACCCACAACCCCAACTGAGGTTCATAGTTTTCAATGGTTATCTAGGTATTACAAAATATTTGTGAAAGGATTCTCTACATTATCATCACCATTGATGAAGTTCACTTAGAAAGCAGCTAAATTTTAGTGGACCAACGCTTGTGAGTAGAGTTTCCAGGAAATGAAAGACAGATTGACATATAAATTGGTTTTAGCCATACCAGAGGGTTCAAAAGGTTTTGCGGTATATTATGACGCTTCAGGTAATGGGCTGGGTGATTGCCTATGCTTTGAGACAGTTGAAGAAGCACGAGAAGAATATTTTCCATGCTTTGAAGATCTGGAGGCATTAGTTATATGGTGTTCATGTTGAAATCTTTACATATCACAAGAGTCTCTAGTATATATTTTTAAGAAGAAAGAGTTGAACCTGCGACAACATTGTTAGCTTAAGTATCTGAAATACTATGATGTAGGTATCTTATATCACCCGAGGAAGGCTAAGATTGTAGCCGATACCCTTAGTCATAGATATATAGGCAACTTGTCATATTTAAGGCCAAAAAAGAGAGAGTTGTCCTGAGAGTTGCACCAATTAGCTTGTTTAGGGGTTCGATTGGCGAACTCAGATGATAATGGGGTTGTAATCCAGAGTACTGCGGTGTCATCTCTACTTATGGAGTTGAAAGAGCGACAGTATGAAGATCCCAGATTGATACAACTAAGAGTAAAGGCTAAGAAGGAGGGTTCATCAACCTTTTATATAGTAGGAGATGGAGTCTTGAGATTTAGAGGCCGACTCTGTGTTTGAAATATGGTAGGTCTTCACTAGCAGATTGTGGCAGAGGTAAATTATTCTCGCTATTCCATTCACCTAGGTTCGACAAAGATGTACCACAATAAAAAATAAATCTATTTTTGGCATGGGATGAAGAAAGATATTGCCGAGTTTGTGGCACAATATCTCAATTTCCAGTAGGTGAAGGCTGAACATCAAAAGCCCAACAGGCTAACTCAGGAGATAGTCGTGCCTATGTGGAAATGGAAAGTAATCAACATTGATTTTGTTACAGGTTTACCTCATATTAGGCGCAAGTTTAACTCTATTTGGGTCATTATTGATAGACTGACAAAATTATCGCATTTTCTACCAGTCCAAACTACGTTCTCAGTTGAGGATTATGCCGAGTTATACATCAAAGAGATAGTTAGACTACATGGTGTTCCAATGTACATCATTTCTGACAGAGGGGCATAATTTACAAAAATTTTTTGGAAGTCATTCTAGAAGGGTTTAGGGACATAGGTTAACCTAGTACAACTTTTATCCCCAAACAAATAGCCAAGTGGAGCGCACGATTCAGATGCCCGATGATATGTTACAGGCTTCTGTTCTAGACTTCCGAGGAAGCTGGGATGACCACCTACGTCTTATTGAGTTTGAATATAGAAACAATTATTATTCTATCATTAAGATGACGCTTTATGAGGCTTTGTATAGGTAAAAGTACAGGACCCCCATAGGATGGTTTGAGGTGGGTGAGTCAAGGTTGATTGGACCTAACCTAGACCATCAGTCTAAAGAAAAGGTTAAGCTCATCAGGGAGCGACTATTGATAGATAAAATTCATCAAAAGTCCTACTTTGATGACGACATAGAGACTTAGAGTTTCGTGTTGATGATTAGGTATTCCTGAAAGTCTCGCCTGTGAAGGGAATTATAAGATTTGGCAAGAAAGGCAAGCTTAGCCCAGATTCATTGGGCTATACCAGATCCTTCGAAGGATAGGCTGAGTGGTTATGAGCTAGTTTCCTTTAGGGATAGAATCTATTCATCCAATTTTTCATGTATCGATGCTATAAAAGTGCATAAGAGATCCTTCTCGGGTTGTTCTAGTTGAGGATGTTTAGATCACAAAGGAGTTGTCTTATGAGGAAACCCCAGTTCCCATGTTAGATCAATTGGTCTATATATTGAGGACCAAAGGTGTGGCTTCCATTAAAGTCCTATGGAGAAACAGAAATGTGAAAGAAGTGACTTCGGAAACTGAGGATGACATGAGATCAAGATACCCTCATTAGTTTCAAACACCATGGTGATGGCCTATCAGTTCAAATTACTATATTTGGGATGAGATACCCATTTAGGCTTTATATTTTTGCTTATTATTACTATTGTTGTATTTTGCTCGCATTTTTGTTGTGGAACTATGCTGCTAAGCTATTATGTTGTTCTATAAGATGCCTAGGTTGTACTTTTCTATATTTCAGGTTTTCAGATAGTCCATATTATAGAGAAGACTCTACTAAAATTTGCTGGCTACTCCTACATACTTGAATTCGTGAGTCTAAGTTTCATTCGATGATGAATGTTCCTAAGGGGAGAAGGATGTAACACCCCGTATAATTTAAGCAATAAACTCGTACTTTTGAGATATGGACAAGAGTGCTTAATACCATGAGAAGAACATGTCATGAGGTATTCAAATCACTCAATGCTCGTATGTTAAGATTTGGATTCAAGAAAATGGTAAAATAAAAATCGACAAATGTTATCGCAAATCACTTTAAGAAATTCTCTAAAATTTGGGTTATATGTCTTGAAGATTTTCTTCCAATCTATAAAGAGTTAGGAGGCCTACTACCTATCAAATAAGAGGTTTATGAATCTAGTTTTCAGCACATTAAATAATTTGTTAATTGTAACACCTCGAAATTTTCCTAGACCAGACTCAGACATTTCAAAATTCAGGAGAAAAAACAAGAAAAAATGCCTCAGAGTGACTGAGACCACGAGTCGTGGTCAGCTCCAACGACTCGTTGTGTCAGTCGTGGTCAGTATATTTTTGGTCTCTATGGAACTAATGAGACAAGGTATGATCCATGGTGAGGAACCACGAGTTGTCCTGTCAGTCATTCTTTCCCCAGTGCAGAAATCCTTCCAGGACCCCATGATTCAACCAATGAGTCATTGTCAGAAATGACAATTCGATATGTGAGTCATTGGGAGATAACCCTAGAAACCCCTCTTCCAGAGGTGACGAGTGGGAACAACGACTTGTTGTATCCCACAATGAGTCGTGGTCACCACCCATCGTGTCAACTTTAGGAATTTTCAGAAATCGTCCAGTGAAGGTGACGACTGGACACAATGACCCATTGTTTCAACCAACGAGTCATTGTGTTACCCGTTGTCAAGCTTGCCAGGTTTCCTTGACTAGTGGCCACGAGAGGAACCAAACACCCATTGGTTCATCCAACGAGTCGTGGTGAACCCCGTTGCTAGATCCAGTGTTTCTTGTCCCAGGTAGTGGAACCAACGAGAGGTCCCAAGGAGTTATGGTCATAACCAATGACTCGTTGAGTGACCTGTTGGGACCCTGTCAGCCAGTTTTCAAATTTAATTTTCAGCATTATCTTTGTAATTAGTCCCTAAACTATGTCGTTTTGGGTTTAAATCAGGGGTTTTAAAGGGGGTAACCAATAGTTTCTCTCATTTCTCATCCCTTCAACAGTCAAAACGTAAATTTTCTCTTAGAAAGGCTCAGAGCAGAAGTTAGGGACATCGATCCTCCCTAGATTTTTCAAGGAATTCCCTCAAGGATTTTTATCACCAGGTATGTGGGAATTCAACAAGGGAATAGTTCTTCCCTTGTGTCCCAAAAATCATCCTTATCTTCTCTATCAGTTCTAGCCCTGAAACTTTCGAATGTGAAGAAATTATATGTCAGGCTTCGTTTAATTCATGTGGAATATTATTTATGTTAACAATAATATTTTCCCACCAGTTTGTGACTATTTTGACGCGTGTCCCTGTAAAGTAAATTCTATCCCTAGTTCTTGAATGTAGAAAAACTAGAGTCTCGCATAATTGATAAATTATCGAAATTGCTAGATTCTATCAATGTTGGGGATTCCCATCTTGTTAGTATGTATTGAAATTTCAGCTAAATGTATGTTAGTTCAGTTTCAATCAGAATGTTAGAATACTCAGGGCTATTCAAAAATGTCAGCTGATCAGTTTGACTACAGAAATTCTCGAGGTGTTAATAGTGCCTCCTAATTATCTGTATTAGACTCAGTATCAAATTTTAATGATTCTTTAGGTGGTAATGACACTTTCAGATAAGAAGCTCTGACTATCCTTAGGACTCCATCTTCAGATTACAACTTGATCTTTAGACGGTTACGACGCTTCCAGATAAGCATCTCTGACCAGTATTAGAACCCAATTATAGAATTTGGTCCGGTAATACTTTCAGGGTACTCTCAAATAATATCCCTGACCTAGTTGAAGTCTTGGGCCTCAAGTTCGAGCTATCAGCTTAGTAGTCAGTCTAGGACTATCTAGTGGGAGTAGGACTTAGCACCGAGCAGACTGGGGTTCCAGCGCACCCAAGTTCCCAAAACTACGTTACCACCGTAGGTTATATTTATTTGCCTCATGGCCCAGACTTGTGATCACCCAGTTCATGCTTTTATACCCTGGCAAGGTATATTGGGTCCTACCGATGGGGTGTATACATCGGACTCCACGTCTAGTTCATGGTTATATGTCGATTAAAGACTCTCCCACTGTCAGATAAGTTCAGTACAATATTTCTGATTAGTATCTCAGATTTAAGGCATGTCCGTGACCATCAGACATGGTCATTTAGACCATCTCAGTTTATTATAGTTATTAAGTTTCAACATTTTCAGTTGGTCATTGAATGTCTTTTCAGTTCAGTTATTTTATTCCTTGTGTATGGTTTCTCTCACTTACTCAGTACATTCAAAGTACTGACGCATACCTTTTATGCTGTATCTTTT
>JACEIK010005679.1:0-33405 GCA_018107945.1 Datura stramonium
TTTCACCCCGTATTCCTATTCCTGTGGGTTCGACAATCCGGTTCTTCAAAAGAGCCACTTTATTACTTGTACGACCCGTACACTTGCGGGCTCATCACACGCAACACAAGCTGCGTGCTGAGGGTCGTGCCATTCCATGCCATGTGGTTCTAGGAGTGTCATCCAGTGGCCCTGCAATGGCAACATGCCACGCCGGGTGATGCATAGGCACCTTGCGCAAGACCTTCCGAAAAGACACGTCCAGTAGTTGTCCACGTTTACTCCGTGGCACGGAGGAAAATCTCCGTGATAGCCTCCGTGACACGGAGCTGTTCCATCACAGGCTAATAATTTGCAAATTTTCAGTTAGTATAAATTGAACCCTTAGCTTCAAAATTCATTATCACGAAATATTTTTGGGAAACCGTAAAGAAGCGAAGGGAGAAGGAAGGAAACTCTACCTAGGGTTCATAGCTTTTCATTCTCTTTTACCATTCTTGTAAGTACATTACTTTAATCATGTTTTATAGTACTTGTACGAACATGAGTGGCTAAAACCCTTCCTCTAGGGTTGAGGCCACATGATATGAATGTAATTTCTTGATTTTCATCTTTGGTTCGAGTTTTGGGTTGTTTTGTCTTGCATTCTTAATTATTGTTATTTTTATGCTTAATCACCATGAAAACAAACTTGTTAAGATTAGGTAAAAGCTTGAAAGAGTAATCCTAGGTTAGAACATGAGAATGTAGGGAGCAAGTTCTTACTTTTATGATAAGATTCACAATTAAGATAGAAATTATACCTAATTTTCCTTTCTTGATTACTAAAACGGGATGAGCTAGACACCAACTTAGAATTGTCACATCACCACTCGTAGAAGTAGTTGTGAAGCTAAGTCCGATTAAATTATTAGAGGTACGAAAGTCCATAATCAAGTGCACAAACTCCGTAAACCACATCCATGTAATTAAACTGCTCACGAATTAGGACGTCACATCCCTGCTCAACGATGTAGGTGTGAGAATAATTTGTCGTGTTCAGTCTCGAAAGACCATGAACATAGCATTTTAATTATGTGAGACAACAACTGAAGTTTTCATTCTTGAACCATTATGAATTACATCATTGCATGATTATTAGGCCTTAACTCTAGTTGCTTTTGATATTGTTTCTCAAGTATTTTGTGATCACCCCTAGACTTAATTATAATTTCCTGAAAATTTCTATAATCAACACTTGTGAAGGTTAATTTTACACTTGAACTTGAATATTTGCTAAATTGGTCCAGTCCCTGTGGGTTCGACATCCGGCTCTGAAATAGGGCCACTGTGTTACTTGTACAACTGTGTACGCTTGCGCGTGCGCTAGAGCGCAAACAACAACTCTGGATACTTAGACCCAATTTGAATACTTAGACTCATCTTGGAACCCAAATTTAACTTAGAATACTCAGAGAGAGCTCGGAATAGTTGGATCCAACTTTGGAGTACTTAAGCTATGCTCTAGAGTACTTAAACTCAACTTTAGAGTACTTAACTCAGTGTTTGATACTTGGATCTACTTTAAACTTATCGTGAATACTAGGAGTCGGATAACTTAACATTATCATTCAAGGAAGGAAATCATAACATCTTTCTATAGCTTAAGATGTCTCATTTCACATACTTAAGAGAATGGGTAACTAAATCACTTCAACAACTTGCTTTCATATCGATAATTTAGATATGTTCACTAGTTCAACATTAGCATCTTAGCTTACTTTGATTAACAAGTTGTTTTCTTCAAATATTTACTAGAATCACTTAATGACATGGACTTCATGTTGGGTCAACATATATATACACGACTTTAAAGTAAAGGACCAGCTCACAGCACCCATGATAAGGGGTCTCCAGACTCAATTTACATCTATGACAACAACAACATAATATCGTACTTTATTCGCCACTTTGGACTAGATACAAGATCATCATTTCAACCTCAATTCAACATATAACCTGTAGCTTTAGGAGTAACTTAAATACTAGTTTAAGCATCCAAAACACATTTACTTGACTTCAACTTACAGACTTAAAATCGTGCTCAAAGAAGGACGGGGGTACCATGCATACCTTAGAATGTCAATTTCAACTTTAACTATTAATATTTCAAGTGTAATATTGTAACTCCTTCAAACTTCAAATGATAACATATAAGAATCAAATTGTTTTATTCCAACAGTCTGGGCAGCAACATCCAGCAACAAGAACATAACAACAATAACAACACCAAATTATTACAATCTCCCTCAAAGTTCTAACTTCATAAACACATGAAAATCAAAGGTGTGATTCACTTACTCTTACTTAAAAATGATGCTCTTAAAGATAGGAGTGTTCTCCTCCAATTTTTTTTACCAAAAACAAACTAAAACTTACAGCAACTCGACAACAAGTTCATAAAATGGTCCTTTGCAACTTTAGGAATCGTAGCTCAACTTTGCTTTATGTTTGGAGAAGGATTTATAGCTCAATTTCTCCGTTTTAGTTGTTGGGAAATAGAGAGGATTTAAGGGTGTAAGTCGAATACAAGGATGGATATCAAATGAATTCATAACACACTGAACGCTCAAACTCACTCTTCCTGGCAAAGTATGAAGTGGACGTTATCAATAAAGAACCCAACAAAGAGGTTGGGGTCAACCCACAGGGAATAAGGTAAGATCTAGACTAATGCCATTACTTAAACTTATTGTTAAGTTATCTCCAAATTGCGGGGTTTCAAAGAAAAACAATATTAAAGCAAGATTATAATTGTGGTTGATATCAAGATTTGAAAATAACTAGGTTAAGTGTTCCCCATGGGTTCATAATTACTTCGGGTATACACACGTGATCAATCCTGATAATTACTTGTAGAACTGATAACTAGGGTTCATCCTAATAACTGATTTGTCCCTATTGGATGACTATACTCAATCACCGGGTCAGGTCTCATGACTGATTTCTTTCTAACCATTATCAATTTGTTTCAAAGTGAACTATCCTACGACCACAGCTCAAGTTAATACAATGATCATAAAGACCAAGGATTTTTTGTAATTCTCTTTTCCTAATCTCTACTTCTCTAGGTTCAAGCAAGTAAAGAATTTGGGAAGTCCTAACATTGAACACCGTTAAGAAACTTTTAAAGATGAAGAGAATACAATACAAGCGTTTAGCATTGGGTTTGAATCGCTTTTGTGTAACTCTATTTCATTAATCCACCATGGTCCCCACAACCCTAGCTGTCAAGGTTTTAGCCTCTCAAGATTGTAAGATTATATTTTTAATCCATAGACAAACTCATAATTAAATACTTACAACAATAATTGAAAGAAAACATGCTTTGAATATCAATGAACAATCTCAAGAAAAATTGATGAAATCAAGTGTTGATCCTAAGAATTGCTCTCCAAAACATGATAAAAATTCACAAACAATACTTATCACACGTCTCTACTACTTGCTTTCTTGCTTCCTTTACTAAAATAAAACATAAAAGGTATTTATACAGACATTAGAAACCTTTTTCTAAGCTAACAGGGAATTTTTCATATTTGGCGCCGGCCTGTCTCATGACTGAACCTACGGCCCATAACAGGATTGTACGGGTCGTACCTGCCTCTCATACATTCTTGGCTGCTGTAGATTTTTCTAAGTGTTGGTAGATTGTAAGACTAATACCATGGTCCTAAGAGTCGTACAATGCATCATGGATTAGCCCTGAGAACTCTAACATCTTATGAAGTTTTCCACGAGTGTTGTGGTATGCCTCGTACCTTCCTCCTATGAATCATACCACTTGTTGTATCCATAGGTGGTTTCTACGATCTGTGGGTTCCACCCGTACCAAGAGACTGCCTTGTGCAGAATTTCTCTGAAGATTTCCACGACTCCAGTTACGGCTCGTACCATCTTGGTATGGATCATACTGTGAGTCATACTTTTCCTTCCTCTTATTCCAGCCTTCTGATTTTCCCCATGATTTTCAGTACGGCTCGTACAATCAAGGTATGACTCGTAGTGATACTTGTGCTTGGCTGATTTTCTGCACTTTTATGCCTCTTTTGCATTTTTTCTCCAACACCTATTTTCCCTAAAGTCAAAGTAAAAGTATCTCATATCCATATAAACATACCTAGAAACACATCACACACCACTTTATATATATAGGCTGGTGAGGTGGTGGTTAGGGTTCCGCGTCGCATAGGCGATCGCGGAGGGGCAGGCCAACATTGTGCAGCTTGGCCGTGCGCGTCACGCAGACCCATTCTTTCCCCGCTCGACTTTACCGACTCATTCGTCAAATCATTTATGTCTCCAATCCTCCAACAGTTCATGTTATACATTCCATATTACTTAGGTCCCTTAACATGCACATACATATATAGTTTAATTGTTCATCATGCGAAAATTTATATCATTTAGATGGAATTTTTTTTTGGGGTATAACATCATTCGATGAAGTGAGTTGTCACGAACCACAAAAGTCCCTAAGATTAGACCCTAGACTTGAAGTAAAAATCAATAGAGAAGGGACAAAATCTCATAGGACGTGTCACATCACGACTCGTGATGAGATGTCATGGATCATGACATAACCCATTGTAAGAAACTAAGTTCCAAGACCCTGAATCAATGAGCTACATTATGATTCATTACGTCATATAACGACTCGTGACCATGAGCAGTGAGATGGGAATTAGAGAAGGTCCAAGGTACTGTCAGTGACCACGAGTCATTATATGACTTGTGGCATCATATGTGATAACATCCAAAATAACTCTCCAATTAAGGAGGTGGCTACGGTTGTTTGCAAAACAAGTACTCAACAAGAGTAGGGGTCAATTTTCCACAGAGATTGCAGGCTAGATTTACCAAATATTGCCAATTAATTCACAAAAGCAAGTGTCCTATCTAAACATAAAGTAAAATTTTGGGGAATTGGTTTGAACTAGTATCAAATGAAAATGCAAAATCAAAGCAGGGGAACACGATTGTTGCTAATAAATTTTAAAAGACTAGGGGTGTGCATTTGATGGGACTTTGCCTTGATAGGTATTGACTAAGAGCCTTAGAATCAATCAGTGCATGCATAGCTTTGGTTCTGGCTAAACTCTAAGTTTATCAACCACAAGAGTGTATATATTTTGGGTTTTATCAAACCCCAAAACCAAGACCTACAAAACAACCAAACATTGCTTGAGTGGGCATAGACTATTTCTAGATGTAGCCCTTAAATGGACCTTGAATTGGGTATAGACTATTTCTGGCTCTAACCCATAGATCAAAAGCTCTGAAATCTTACCCAACTTCACTTTTTTTAAGCAAAAGCAAAGTTAGAGAACTCAATTAATATTTGCAACCATTAATTTTCAAATTTACACTTGAAGAAATCAATAGATCCATACATTATAATCAATTCTAAGATCAATTAATCAATACCCAATCAATTTTAAACACCATCATTCACACACACCTTAGAAGAGAAATTAGTTGCTCATAATTAAGGAAAGAGAAATTATACCAAAGGAGAATTCCTCAAAACCATTCATATTAAGAAATTAAAATAACTTCCAACTTTGTATCTACAACAATGGTGTTTTTCTCACAAGGAAGATGAAGAAGAAAGTATAAAATTGTACTCTCGATATCACTATCTCTACTCTTCAATATTCTACAGTATGATGTAATGTAATGTCTACACAAATGGGGTAAAAAATGTTCATATATTCCTTCCATAGATCCCAAAAATGCCCTTGGAAGCTTCCCAAGTATGTATTTATCTTTCAGATGATTTTTTCCCTTGGAGGAATATCGGCTGACTTGCATTGGCACTTGTGTTTCGTAGGCGAGGCAATAACTCATGATTAAGAGCTAGATAACTTGGTAAATTACCAACTCATTAGTATGATGGTTTGTGGTATGTAGCCATGGTTTGAGGATCAGAGAGTTGTCACATCAATTTTAGTAGTAACAGACAGATGTCACGACTCGTGAGACCAAGTCACGGTTCGTAATGACGACCTGTGACGAGAGAACTAGAGGGTGACCAACTAGACCCCAATTACCACGAGTGGTCACCACAAGTCCTGGATAGTGACCATGAGTGGTATGATGACTCGTCGTCACTAGACGGGCATAAATTTCAGATGAGTTTCTAAGGATAATTTCATAATTTCTATGTTTTGATTACCTAAAGCAAAATATTTAGGATTCCTAAGGAGTGTGTTTAAGGGTTTTGTTAGTCTAAACACTCATTCCCTCTCATCAACATGAATTCAATATCATTAAGCTCTCAAGTTCATCAATAAAGCTAGGAAGTCATCTTCCTCAACCTAGGGTTCTTCAAGCTTGAATATAAATTCAAATTTTCAGGTATGTAAGGCTAACCTAAGTGAAGATTCATTCCTATTCATCCTTATTCCCTACATCTATGAAAGAATTCATTGAGATTAAAGCTAGGATTTTTGGCTAGATTGTCTTCTTCCCTATTTATTAAATTGTTCATTATTGAATTCTTCATATTGAATTGTATCTATTGTATCCTATTGATTATTGATTATTACTCTCTTGATTTTTTTATTGATGATATCTCTTGATTCCTGTATTATTAAGGATTGTTCATGTCTCTTATTCCACAAGCCCTATTGCATAAAAGTCATGATTTGAAAGCATTGTAATTTGAGTTTAATTGCATTATTTTCATAAAGTTGAATAGATTTGTAAGAGAGTTTTCATGAAGAGATTTTGATAAAGAAAGTATAATTTTGAGCATGATTTTCAAAAGCTAAAGTAAAGTCTTATTTTTGAAAATTGAGAGTTTTGAGCATAGAATCTCATATGTTTTTACAAGAGATTTGGAGAATAGAGGCTCCCAAGCTTTAAAGAATTTTTTGGGAGAAAGGCTCAATGAAAGTTTTAAAACATCTATTATATCAATAGCTAAAGTGCTTTGTAAGAGATGTTTTCAGTTGCCTTAGATATGCATAAGTATATGAGCATGGGAAGATTATTTAGCATTGAGTTGGGTGAAGAGTTCAGATAACTCATAAACCCCAAAACTACGTAGCCAACATAGGTTAGGATCATGTCGTTAATTCAGGTGACTCCTTAGAGAGTCCCTAGTAAGGACTTCAATTATGGATCCACAGATAGTGATTGTTCTCTGTCCTGACAAGGCTTTGAGCGGCTCTACCAGCTTAAGCGAGATAGTTTGGCGTCATGTGCTCATTCATGATGGTGTCGGTTATGAGAAACTACCTAAGTTAAAGTTATGCATTTTTACATATATTTTAAGAGATTGTTTTGATGCACAGTTTTATTGCATAACTGTTTTACACATTAATGATCATATTGTATTTTATGCATCATTTAGAGCTTTAGTTTCAGTTATGTTATTTCAGTCAGTTATTTCTTCAGTTCATATACTCTTGCTAACTATTGTTCCATTCGCCATATTACATACCGTAATTTCCACGTACTGATGCCATTTGATGTTGCATCTTATTATGATGCAGATTCAGGTACATAGGATTAGTAGAAGATGCTTCGTTAGGATCTCACATTCATTTAGCAGTGAGTGAGGCCTCCTATATTCGGAGAGTCCCAGCCATTAAGTTACTTTATTTTATAAAGCTTGATGTAGCCATGAGAGCTATGTCCCGGCACCTATTCTTTGGTTATAGAGGCTTTATAGATAGAGTTAGATGTGAGTCAATAATGTTACTTTATAATATTCTTTTCAGTTGCAGTTAATTAAATCTTATTTTATTATATTAAGCCCATATAATTATTATTATCAACTAGTAGTAAACCAGACCAAGGGTGCTTGGATCACTAGGTGGTCTAAGTGCTGGTCACGTCCGGGATCTAGACTCGAGGCGTGAAAAACTTGATATCAGAACTTTAGGTTAAAAGATTCCTAGGGTGCCTACGAATATGTATCTATTAGGTTCTTCTTATAGGTGTGAAGCGTGCCACATACATAATAGGAAAACTACAAGGTGTTAGGAAATACTTTCTTTCTTTCATACTCTAGATCGTATGATAGAGTTTAACTTTATAAAGACTTCCTCCTAACTTGTGCATTCACGTGTTTCAGATCATGCGACCAAAATGTATTGCTAGCCCGAGGAACAAAACTAATATGCCTCTACAGACTAGGATGCAGACCCAGAATGGTCCATGCACTTTAGTTCAGGGATCTAGTGTTGGAGTCTAGGATGGACCGACTACTAGTGGAAGGATCCCAGAGATACATGTTCCTCAACCTTATAGAATTAGTACTTCAAAGGAAGAGTTCATAGGGGCTATTCAGATGCTCACTCAATTGGTGGCTGCTCAGTCAGGTCATCAGAACTCAGCACCAGCTAGTTTCAGTTCTCACGATTCTGGAGCATCAAGGATTAGAGTGTTCCTAAGGATGAATCCTCCAATATTTACAGGGTCTAGGGTAATGAGGACCCCAAAAATTTTATTAATGAGATTTGGAAGATTCTAAAGGCTATGCACTGTCATGACCCGAGCATAGACCCCAATGCGACACAGGACCTAGAACCATAAATGGCTCCAAGCTAACCCATAGTACATGCATAACGTAAGAATAAGTATACAACTAAGTGGAATTAATTCATGAGATATAGCAAAGCAAAATATGTCTAAGATATCATAAAGCATAAAGTTGGGACAACAAGTCAAACACTGAATATCTATACATTATAGTCTAAAAAGCCTCTAAACATAAGACGAGCTGAAGGGATAGGTCCTCAAATAACTCTACTAAGTCTATAAATAAATTGAGAAAAGAAGACATAAGCCAAAACTGCCATCCTTGAATGAAGAGGACTCACCAAAAGTGAGCTGAATCGGGACAAGATTCAATCTAGCAGCAGGGCTGAGACCAAACACCCGAACCATATCATGAAATAATATAGCACAAAAAGTATGCGTTCAGTACTTTGAATATACTAAGTATGGATATAAGTAAAACATGAAAGTAAAGACAACATGCTAAAAGTCATGATCATGATATAGTCATAAAACAGGAGCTTTTCATTATAAACTAAAGTATAATGACTCAAGGTTTTAAAAATAGTATTGTAAAGCTTATCCTGTTTGAAATCATAAGTAAAACTTATAAATTGATAAATGGACCAAAAATACAATAAGTCATGGTATCATAAAGAATGAACATGAAGAAACGTGGAACATAGGGAACAGTGGGATATTCTTATAACCGACATACTCCAAGTGAGCCTCATGGAGCCCGACATGTACCCCTGATTGGGACAGTATCCATACCTTGTCAAGGGTAAGAACCATGAAATCGTGATATCACTTATGAGCCTAATAGATAAAACGAGACACTCTCAACTAGTGAGGACCTTTTCTCTAAGGGCAAGAGAGAAACTCTCTACTGGTGAGGACCTCTTATCCTACGACGGAACATAGTTCTGAGACCTAAGTATGCTGAACCCTAACCTACTCAATGTTAAATACTACTCCAACATACATGATTCTCATAATCATACTTGAAACATGGGGTTTCACATAGGCTGGTTTAAAAACACGATGAATTCATAAATTCCTTTACATACGTGAACTAGCCATGAAAACAATCCTGAATATACAACCAGAATACATAAGCTTAATATTAATGAGATTTATACACACTTGAGTAAATCATGCTTAATTGAGAAAAGAGAATCTTGAGAGTTTTTAATAGAAATCCATATAATCATAATCATAATCATAAAACATTAGTAGAATCATGCGAGGATCAATTTTATAAGAGATCATAGAGTTTTTGCAGAAAAAGGGTCTAAACCTAGAAATTTATGAAAATCATAATTGGAGACATGGAATAATTAAATTCATGAAATTGAGCTTAATATTGGGTATAAGGGTGGAAGAAATCCCCCAATCATGATTCCACTGTAACACCCCGAAAGTTCCTAAGATCATACCCCGGAGTTAGATGGAGTTCAGCAGAAAAACTAGTAGGAAATTGCCTCAGGACGAGTCGTGGTTAGGCCTGTGAGGGGCAGTCAGGAGGTCCAGTAGGTCTAGTGACCATGAAAGACCTAACGAGTCGTTGTGTTAGTAAATGACTCATCAGGGAAGTCGTGGGAAGGAGAAGTAGGAATTGTGGGCTTCAGTGGAAACAGATGGCCCAACGAGTAGTTAGGCAGGCAACATCTTGTTAAGTCGGCCATCAGGTGGAGGCTAGAGATAAAGATGGCATTCCAGGCAGTGGAGATAACAGAAGGTGGTCACGAGTCATTAAGGCAGCTAATGACTCGTGAAGTCAGTCATCGGCTGATTCGAGGTAATGGTAAGGAATCATCTAGTGTACTCAATGATAGGGCCCCACGAGTCGTTGCCAACCCCACAAATCGTGGAGTGCCTTGTGGGGATTGGAAGGTGGGTTTTTCCTGCGTCTTTCCAGGGGTATTTTCATAATATTCTACGCTTCTAAATTCCAAACTACGTCATTTTGAGTATGGTATGGGATGTTTTTAAGGGGATAACTAGCCTAAACCCTCATTCTATAAAAAGAAATCACTCTCAAACTCTTCTTTATCCTCTCTCTCAAGACTCAAGGATTCAACAAGGGTTTCCTCAAGGCTTCAAGGTGCAAGTTCAAGTGGGATTTCTCTTAAGCAGATATATGGGATTTTCAACAAGGATATCCTTCCATCCTTGTGCCCCAAATGATTTTACTAAAACCCTAATTTCACAGATTTCTAGAAAGGCATGTTATAGGGTTATGATTTATGAATGATTTCTTCTATGTCCATTATGAATTCTAAGACCCATTATGATTGACAGTCATGTATGCTTATGGGAGTACTTTCAATACCTCAAGTTATGCAGTGGATATGAGTAATGCATGATTATAAGATTTTCATCATGAGATAGCCTAGAACTTTAAATGGAACTTTGTTGATTGTATAAATGCCCTTATCATGAACTAGAATCCATGTCTAAAGAATATGAAGATTGTGTGAATTCTCTTAAATCTTGAACATATGTCGTAAATTATGTGTTGAAGCATGAATAGAACTTATGAGCTTTGACGAATATGAAGTATGTACATGTTTTCACTATGATTCAGGTAGGTGTTAAAGTATGAATTTGACTTACGAATTCTACATGAACCTAAGATATACGTCATATGCTATGAACTCAAGATTTAAATATTGGGGATGTGTTTAAAGTATTAGAATTATCCTTTAGACTTTCGGGCTTGTTGTTAGTAGAAAGTAGCCTTAATCAACTCCAAATGAATGCAGTATGATGAAATAAGTAAATGCTCATGTCTCTAATTAGCTGTAGAAGTTTAGACCAGATGAACAATGTTAGTTCAGTATTATTCATGTTATAGCCAGTCAGGGACTCTCCATAATATTTCCCTTAGTTCAGATGGACTCTCTATAGCCGAGAGAGTTTCTCCTTAGCTAGTCAGGGATTCTCATTAGCCGAGAATGTCTCCCTTAGCTGAGTCAGGGATACTTATTAGCAGAGAATGTCTCCCTTAGCTCAGTCATGGATTCTCATTAGCTGAGAATGTTTCCCTTAGTTCAGTCAGGGACTCTCCGTAGCATAGAATGACTTCTTTAGTTCATGTCATCAGTTTGGCTTAGTTTCGTATAATTAAGACTTTATATAAAATCAGTTATAATAGGATGAAAATCTCAGTTATCAATAGATGCAGCACGGTATATGATATCAGTTTCAATTTCAGCTTTCAATATAGTATATGTTTAGTACATGACTCTTATGCATGAGTTTGACGATGCTTCAGTAATGAGTTCAAATAAAAGCTTCATGTAGATATATATATGTATCTCAGACAGAGTTGTTGCGTTCCAATTCAGTTATATGTCGATGCACTCAGTTTACTTAGCTTCTGTACTTGTATGTTTTAGCTCATTTACGTTTCCCGCATGCTGAGTACATTCTGTGTACTGACTGCATACTTTATGTGCTATATCATTTTATGATATAGATTTAGGTTCCCAAACTCAGCCATGTGGTTAGATACGCTCCTTTCCTATCTCAGCTGCTTATGGTGAGTCGTCACCTCTTGAGGACGCGAGTTATGTTTTCTATTTCTTTTATGTTTCAGTTTCCATTCTTTAGGAGTTAGCTGGGAACCTGTTCCAGTAACTCATCAGATTAATAGAGGCTTTCATACATGTGTAAACAGATTCAGCTTTGTATCAGAGTTTTGTTAAATTATGTCTTTGAGTTTTAAATTAGACTCTTTCAATTAGTTTCTGCTCAGTTATGTTTCTATTAGCTGTTTCTATTAATAAGTGTTATACTATGATTATGCCATGGGTTGAATTGGTGCCTCTCGGGGTTCCTTATCCCATGTTACATCTAGGGTGTATCTCGGGTTGTGACACCCACGTACTTGGGTTTACTGATTTCTTGACTTAGCTTGAGACCCAAGAGAATTTGAGAAGAGGAACCCTAGCTTCCTTGAGATTTTGATTTTCAATCTATGGTGTTTTGATAGGAATAAGAGTTTAGGCAATGTAAAGCCCTTAAATATCCCCCTTAGGAAACCCAAAATGACCTGATATAGGAGTTAAAACATAGAAAGTTCTGAAAATACTCTTGGAACTTCACACTTAAAATCTGCCCGTCTAGTCATCATGGCTCACACCTTGAGTCACTGGTTGTCACCATAACTCGTGGTGACCAGTCATCACATCTGGACCCAATTTTCACTTCTATGATCCTCTAATCATGGGTGGTCATAACGATCCATCATTGGATACCACAAGTCGTCCTATGACTCATGGTTATTGGACCAATCTTACATATTCTTTGAACTTCATCCAATAACTCGTTAGTATGATCCGTTACACGTCACCACAAGTCGTCACTTGACTCATGGTTTCTAGGGAAGACTTGACCAATTTATGAACTGTTGGCTTGTGATGAGAGCATAACGGACTGTATTTTGTCATTACGACTCATCACATGAGTCGTTACTTATGGGTTTTGAAAAATTCCTCTGACTGCCTACCACAAGTCTAACCATAACTCGTGTTATCATTTAACAATTCATACCATGACTCATTTTGAGGCAACAATTTTCACTTTCCTACTGGTTTCTTGCTTCAAGTCTAGGGTCTGACTTAGGGACTTTTGGGGTGTTATATTATCTCCCCCTTGGGAACATTCATCTTCAAATGGTGACTAATTGAGCTGAAAATATAGGGAAAGAACTATAATCCCAATATTGGAAGATAAACAATGAATATTGATGGAGTATCTGACTCTGGACTGAGATACATATGTTGAACTGAATTCAAGAAACACACATGCATACAAGATATGAAAGGAACTGAAGGACATGAAACTGAATAGAGTACTAAGGAAGAGACTAGTACGTCATGTTGAAGCTGAGCTGGAGAGGAAAAGGTGAGGGTACTTGGCCATCATATCTGCTTCGGCTTTGCAAGTAGCTCCCTCTACAAGCTGATTCCTCGAAGGACTTTCACTAAAGTGACCTCCTTGTTCCTCAACTTATGAACTTGACAGTCAAGAGTCTCAATCGGAACCTCCTTAAAAAGTGATACTATCCTTCACCCCAATACTTTCTACTGGAACAACTAGAGCCGGATTGCCAATACACTTCATCAACAAGGACACGTGGAAAACTGTATGCACTGATGCTAATTCCACGGTTAACTATAACTCATAAGACACCTTGTCGACGCGCCTTAGAATCCTATAAGGACCAACATATCGGGAACTGAGCTTCCCCTCTTTTCCAAACCTCATCACTTCTTTCATAAGTGACACCTTCAAAAATACATAATCATCAACTGTGAACTAAAGCTCTTTTTTTCTCACATCCGCATAGGATTTCGGACAACTCTTAGCTCTTCTCAACCTTCCTCTAATCAGCTGAACCTTCTTCATAGCCTCATGAACTGAATCTGGCCTTATCAACATAACCTCGTATACCTCAAACCATCCAATAGTTTATCTACATATCCTCCCATAAAAAGCCTTAAATGGAGGCATATGAATACTGGAGTGGTAACTATTATTATAGGAAAACTTGATGAGAGACAAGTGATCATTCCAATTACCCTTGAAGTCGATCATGCAATCTGTCAGCATGTCCTCTAACTTCTGAATGGTCCTTTTATCCTGACTATCTGTCTGTGGGGGAAATGTTGTACTAAGCTTAACCTAAGTACCAAGGCCCTTCTAAAACGACTTTCAAAACAGTGAGGTGAACTGAATGCTCATATTAGAAATGATGGACAATGGAACTCCATGCAACCTAACTAACTCCTGAATGTAAAGTATAGCATAATCCTCGGCTGAATTCGTAGTCTTAATTGGTAGAAAATGTGCTGACTTAGTCATCCAGTCTACAATCCCCCATATCAAACATGCTGTCAGCGTGTACGAGGCAACCTTGTAATGAACTCCATGTTTATCTCTTCCCACTTTAGAGTAGGGATGCTGATATCCTATGTCATACCTCCCGGTCTTTGATGCTCAACCTTAAGTTATTGGCAATTTTGACACTTATCCATAAATTCTGCAATGTCCTTTTTCATGCCATTCCACCAATAGACTTCCCATAGATCACAGTACATCTTTGTGGCACCTGGCTTGATAAAATATTGAGAGTTGTGAGCCTCTCTCAACCTTTGCTCTCTCAAGTTATCTATTTATGGAACACATAATCGGCCTTGATATCGGAGTACACCATCTCCCCCTTGGGAGAAGAATCCATTTTCTAATTCCGCACCGCTTCCTTTACTTAACCATGATAGGATCCTCATCCTATTTCACCTTAATTTTCGTCACTAATGAAAATTTCAAACCATTCTAAACAATGAAACCACATGGACAACCTACTAAGAGCGTCATCCACTACATTCGCCTTCCTTAGATGATAAAGAACACTTATGTCATAGCCTTTGAGAAGCTCAAGCCATCTTCTTTGTCTCAAGCTTAGGTCCTTCTAACTAAACACATACTGAAGGCTCTTATGGTCTGTGAACACATCAACATGAACCCCATACAAGTAGTGTCACTAAATCTTCAAGATAAACACCACTGCTGCTAACTCAAGGCCACGTGTCGAGTAATTCTCTGCATGAGTCTTAAGCTGTCTCAAAGAATAAGTGATGACCTTACCATGCTGCATCAACACACACCCAAGGCCAACTCTAGAGGTATCACAATACACTACAAAGCCATCAGTTCCTTCTATTGGGGTCAAAATCGGAGTTGAAATGAGTCAAATCTCTTAACTCCTGAAAGCTCTTCTCACACGCATCGAACCACTGAAACTTGACCTTTTTCTAGGTCAGCCTGGTCAACTTGAGTCAATGGATGAAATTCACTCTACAAACCTCCTGTGGAAACCAACTAATCCTAAAAAGATTTTAATATCGGTGGGATTGACATGTCAAGGCTAGTTATTCACTGCTTTAATATTTTGAGAGTCTACCTACACATCCTCATTAGATACCACATGACCCAAAAATGCAACTGACTTCAGTCAAAGCTCACACTTGCTGAACTTAGCAAACAACTGACTGTCCTTAAGAGTTTGTATCACAATTCTTGAATAAGCAGCGTGCTTCTCCTCGCTCCGAGAGTACATAAGGATATCATTGATGAATACAATGACGAATATATCTAAATACTGCTTGAACACCCTATTCATCATATCCATAAAAGTTGCAGGAGCATTTGTTAGTCCAAAAGACATAACCATAGATTCATAGTTCCATACCAAGTCCTGAAGGCTGTCATCAGAATGTCACACTCTCTAACACTGAGCTAATAATAACTGGATTTTAGGTCTATTTTTTAGAAGCAACTAGCACCTTGAAGCAGGTCGAATAGGTTAACAGTTCTAGGAATGGGATACTTATTCTTAATTGTGACCTTGTTCAATTGGCAATAGTCAATACACATCATGAGAGAACCATAGTCCATCTCCATCTTGGGAGGGACCTCTCGTAGATCATTTAGGACACCTCTGAATAGTTACAACCAACTAGACTGACTGAAGAGTTGGGGTTTCAAACATAGAATCCTTAATCCAAACTAAATGATATACACAACCCTTGTTTATGGACTTATGATAGGAAACAGAATGAACTACAGGCACTACAAAATTACCTTTCCACTATAGGAATGGTTCACTCAAAAATTAAAATTCTACAGTTCGGTTCTACAATTGACTGAAGCATAACAAGAATACAACCAATCCATGTTGAAAATCAAATAAAAGTTAGTTATGTATAACTCTACTAGATCACTTGAGGTGACTTCTTGGAGGACTGGGTAGTTTCTGTATACCCTCCGTGCTAAAATTAACTCATTAATGGGCGTAGAGACTGAAAGGTTCTTAGAGGATTTCAAGACTGACACTGAAGATGACAGTTTCATAGGGAGTCACAAAGGATAATGTGGTCCATGGATATAGCAATGTATAAATATCAAGGTGAAAAACTCATAACATACCCGTGACCACATCGGGTGAGCTCTTATACTTCTGGCGTGATGAAAGTGCATAGAAATTATTTTGGTACTGTCCGCCACCTGCATTAGATAGGTTAACCTGTAAGGCTCACCAAGCTTTAGTTTCTTGATTTAACACTTCTTGCAAGTTGGGAATGTGTGACCTCCTGGAATACTCCCCTGAGTCTTAGAGAATGGTGCTCTACCCCTCTTTTCACCTCCAATTTTAGATGGAACGCTAGCCAATAGTGGGGCTAGGGTTGATGACTTCTAATGGACTGTGAGCAATGTACACCCCTTGTCCTCTATTGAGAGTACTCAAAGTTTCCTGTCCTAGCCCTTTGTGTCTCCCTCCGCTTCTCCTTCAACTTTTCCTCCTCAATCTACTGGGCATGAATCTTGAGTCGAGAGATATCCATTTCAGTGATAAGCATAGCAGTCTGACACTTCTTGAACAACAAATCTGAGGCTTCTGATACCAACTTTCTCATGAGAGCCCTTGGCTGGCAACCATCTCTGGGGCATACTTGGAAAGTTGGGTGAACTTCAAGGCATACTCTTTAATCTTCATATTATTTTGATTCAGGTTGATGAATGTTGCAACCTTTGTTTCCCTTACTCCTGAGGAAAGAATCTATCCAAGAAGGCTGTCACGGACTCCTCCCATCAATAGGAGCTACACCTTCCCTATGACCTTCCTTCCACTGCTTGTACCATATGTGAGCTATTCTCTTCAACTAATAGGAGGACAAGTCTGCACTCTCCTCTCTAGTGATGCCCATAATCTGAGTGATCTTTTTGATCTAAAAAATGAACTCCTATGGATTCTCGTCAATCTTAGAACAATGAAACTCCACCGAGTTGATCTTGGTGGAGTCTCACACCCTAGCCGCTGCAATACTACTATTTGGGTTCATAGGTGCAATTGTCTATTGGTTTACTTGGGCAGTTATGGACTGTGCCAACATCTAGAAGGCATCCTTAAACTCTGTATGAGTCACTTGCTTATTAAAAAGGTCTGCTGGAGCTGGTGGGCTAGTTGATTCCCATTACCATTTCTTTTTTAGTGGACTTTTCCGGGTGGCATTTTCTATAAATACATATAGCATGAATTATAATAATAGAGAGAGTTGGACTTTATCGCACAATACATAACATGAAAGAAGAGAAGTTTCCTAAAATATCTCGTAGCCTCTTCTTCATAAGTGTGGTGCGCTTCACACCCATGAAAAAGACTCTACTTAATGCGACTTTTAGACACCCTAGGACACACCTAATCCTGATGCTCTGATGTCAAGTTTGTCACGGCCCAAGCATAGACCCTAAATACGACACGAGACCTAGAACCACAAATGACTCCAAGCTAATCTATGGTATATGCATAACATAAGCATAAGTATACAACTAGCGAAATATGTATAAGATATCATAGAGCATAAAGTTAGGACAATAAGTCAAATGCCGAACATCTATACATCATAGTCTAAAAAGCCTCTAAACATAAGACGAGCTGAAGGAACAGGTCCCCAACTAACTCTACTAAGTTTGTACTCTGAACCTAAAAAAAGACATAATCCAAAACTGTCATTCTCGAATGATGAGGACTCACCAAAACTAAGCTGAATCTGGGACAAGATCTAATTTAGCAGTGGGGCTAGGATGAAACACCTAAACCTATATTATAAGATGATATATCATAAAAAGTATGCAATCAGTATTTTTAATGCAATGAGTATGGAGATAAGTAAAACATGAAAGTATGGACAACATGTTAAAAATCATGATCGTGAGATAGTCATAAAACATGATCTTTTTATCATAATTTGAAGTATAATGACCCAAGGTTTTCAAAATAGTATCATAAAGCTTATCATGTTTGAAATCATAAGTAAAACTCATAAACTGATCAACGGGCCAAAAATACTATAAGTCCTAGTATCATAAAGCATGAATATGAAGAAACATGGAACGTCTAGAATAGTGGGAGATTTTTATAATTGACATACTCGAAATGAGCCTCATAGAGGCCAGCCTATACCTTGGTTAGGAGGGTGTCCATATCGTACCAAGGGAAAGAACCATGAAGTCATGATATCACTCATAAGCCCAATAAGGTAAGGGAGACACTATCAATTAGGGAGACATTCTTTACTGACAAGGACCTCTTATCCTATGGTGGCACATAGTTCTGACACCTGAGTGCGTGGAACCCCAGCCTACTTAGTATTAAATACTATTCCCGAAACATACATAGCGGTCATAATCATACTTGAAACATGGGGTTTTGCATGGTCTAGTTTAAAAACATGATGAATTCATAAATTTATTGACATACGTGAACTAGCCATGAAAATAATACTGAAAATATAGCCATGATACATAAGCTTGATATTCATGAAATTCATACATACTTGAGTAAATTATGCTAACTTGAGAATAGAGAATATTGAGAGTTTTTCATAGATCCATGTAATCATAATCATAAAATATAATTAGAATCATGAGAGGATCAATTCCATAAGAGAACATAGAGCTTTTTCATAAAAAGGGTCTAACCTTAGAAATTTATATAAACCATAATTGGAGACATGGAAGAATTAATTCATAAAATTAAGCTTGAGATTGGGAATGAGGGTGGAAGAAAACCCCCATTCATGATCCCTCATACCTTGGTTTACTAATGTCTTGACTTATCTTGAGACCCATGAGAATCTAAGAAGAGGAACCCTAGCTTCCTTGAGAATCCTTGAGAGTTTAATTTTCAATCTATGGTATTTTGAGAGGAATCAGTGTTTAGGCTAAGTAAATCCCTTAAATATTCCCCTTAGGAAACCCAAAACTACTTGGTTTAGGAGTTAAATATAGAAAGTTATGAAAATACCCATGGAACTTTGCACTTAAAATCTGCCCGTCCAATCATCACGACTCACACCCTGAGTCGTTGGTTGTCACCAAGACTCGTGGTGCCAGTCATCACATCTAGACCCTATTTTCGCTTCTCAGATCCTCTCATCATGGGTTGTCATAATGATCCGTTATTGGATACCAGTCTTGCATCTTCTTTGAACTTAATCCAACGACTTGTCAGTACGATCCATTATACATCACCATGTGTCATCACTTGACTTATGATTTCTAGGGAAGACTTCACTAATTTTTGAACTACTGTCTCTTGACGAGGGACATGATGAGTTGTTTTTTGCCATCACGACTTGTCAAATGAGTCTTTACTTTTGGGTTTTGAAAAATTCCACCGACTACCTACCACAAGTCTGACGACGACTCATGGTATCATCTAATGAGTCATACCATGACTAATTTTGCTTTCTGATTTCTTGCTTCAAGTCTAGGGTGGTCTGATCTTAGAGACATTTGGGGTGTTAAATGCATGCCAAAAAGACAGAGGGAGTTGAGTTTGCTTCTTATCAGCTCAAGGATGTGGCTAATGTATGGTGTGACCAGTGGGAGCAAGGAAGAGGTGAGAATGCAGCTTCGACCACTTGGGATAACTTTGAGGAGGCTTTTTTTGAAACACTTCTTCCCCCTGGAGTAGAGAGAGGCAAAGGTAGAGGAGTTTTTGAACTTGAGGCAGGGCACTATCAAAGTGAAGGAGTATAGCCTTAAGTTCATCCAGCTATCTAGATATCCTTCAAAGATGGTATTGGATACGAGGGCCAGAATGAGGAAGTTCATATTTGGGTTAGGCAACTACGTGAAGAAGGAGTGCAAGGGTTCTCTATTGATTAGTGATATAGATATTTCTAGAATAATGGTTTATGCCTAGCAGTTAGACGAAGATGAGAAGAAGGACAGAGAGGAGCACCAGAGTGAGAGAGCTAAGTTACCAGGAAATGAGACCACATAGTAGAGGAACGGAAATGGAAATAGGTCCTTCTTCAAAAAGAGGTCCTTAGGACCTACACAGTTAGCTGCTAATTGCTCTATCCCAAAGTAACAAGAATGATCAGTGGTCCCAGATATAGAGTAATGCAGTTCAAGGAACCCCTAGACACCTATCATGTAGCAAGTGTGCCAAGGCCCACTTGGTTGAGTGTCGTTCGGGTAGAGATGATGCTATGAATGTGGCCAACAAGGCCACTATTTGAGAGATTGTCCCTCCCGATAGGGTAATGGGGGTAACAAAGCTCAATTTACTCCCTCAACAGGCAGAGTAGTCCAAAAGGGCATTACTTCAGGGATAGGTAGAGGTTAGAACTATTTGTATATTATGGCTAGTCGCTACGATTAGGAGAACTCCCCAGATGTCGTCACTAGTATGTTAAAGGTTTTCTCGATTGATGTGTATGCTTTACTTGATCCAGGTGATACTTTATATTTTTTTAACTCCTTATGTAACAGTTAAGTTTAGGATTTCTCGGGAATAACTCTTAGAGCCTTTCAGTGTCTCTACTTTGGCCGGTGACTCATTCTTAGCTAAGAGAATCTACTGAGATCGTATAGTTTTAGTTTATCATACAAATACCACAACTGACCTAGTAGAGTTAGACATGGTGGATTTTGATGTCATTCTAAGCATGGATTGGTTATATTCCTATTATGCCATAGTAAGTTGTAGGACTGAGTAGTAGAGTTTTGAATTTCAGATGAGCCAATCTTAGATTAGAAGGTAGTCCCATCATGACGAAGGGTCATTTCATTTAATACCGTATGAAAGGAAGAAACAACTGAAAGACATAGATTAGAGATCAACAAATATACCAGATATCACAGAAGGAGACTCAACATAAGTAAACACATAAAATCTACCTAGCCCCCATAAGCCTGGCAAGTACAAACAAACATAAAAACAAAACCTACCTGGCCCCCATAATACTGGCAAGACTAAAAGTAAACAGTAACACAGCGGCACCTAGCCAACATAGCTCACCTGTCATTGCCTCTACACCTCTCTACTGCCTCTAGCTAACACCAGCCAACATCTAGCACCCACTTCTATCATATAATGTATAACATGAATAGCAATTACAATATAATGCTAAGCATATAAAAAGTAAACAATAGTCTGTGAACATCATCAATCAAGCACTGCCGGACTCTCTCTCAGCTGCGCACAGTTAGAGGAGCTCAATCCATCTGGGAGAAGCAAATCGCGATCCCATAAAGGCTTAGACATGTCGGAACACTCTCGAATCATTTCTCAACTCAACACTACAGAGGACATCATCCTCAACCCCGTAGGTCATATCACTCCTTGGGCTCAACCCCTCAGTCGGAAACACCCTTGTGCGTCGGGTATCCACAAGCCACAAGGCCTCAAACATAGCACACACACAATTTACAACAATAATAATACATGATCAAACAGCCCACAAGCCACTCTACTTACCACTAACATCAAGGGACACGTCCAAACCAGCCCAAGTGTCACCACGGTCGTCACGTGCCATCGACATGGCCGACACAATCGCCGAATCAAATATAACAACAGATCGTCGCAACCATCGACCTTAACCACTCTAAACCCTCATTCATTGTCAATATAATCACCTAATCTTATTCACTCAATCATCCCACAACTTGATACAAGAACCACACGTCTCACACACCATTATCACCATATAAAAATAAGAACAAGAGTTCAATAATAGCAAAAACATAAGCCATCACAAAACAGCCAACACACACGTCAACACGTACGACAACGACTATGGAATTCATGCCAAAAAGTTAATCTCTAAGGGATGTGTCTATCATTAAGTGAGAGTGAAAGAATATAATATTGAGACACCATCCCTCTGGTTAGTTTTGGTTGTCAATGAGTTTCAAAAGGCCTTTACAAATGATCTTCCCAGAGTTTCTCTAGATAGGAAAATAGATTTTGAAATTGGTATTCTTCCTAACACTCAGCCTATCAATATTCTTCCATGTAGAATGGCTCCAGTCTAGTTAAAAGAATTAAAAGATCAGATACAAGATCTTCTAGATAAGGGTTTCACTTTCTCTAGTGCTTTTGTAACACCTCGAGTATCAAAATGGCTCC
The DNA here is from genome assembly GCA_018107945.1 of Datura stramonium. Taxonomy (NCBI): domain Eukaryota; kingdom Viridiplantae; phylum Streptophyta; class Magnoliopsida; order Solanales; family Solanaceae; genus Datura; species Datura stramonium. The sequence goes on from JACEIK010005679.1 coordinate 22,526, forward strand.
TTGAAGGAAAAAGAATTGACACTGCAGATCCGGTATAGGTGTGAAGGTAGGATCGATGGCCTGTCAAATGGTCGATAGACCATTTCCTATGGCATAACAACTCTAACAACAAGGTTGACGACAACCAGTCTCATGACGCACCATCACCTTACCCCGCCATGACCAGGCCTTGGTGTCCCCTAAGGGACGGACTACCTGACGGACCATCAAGGGAGTGATGGCCTGATGGCCTATCACCTCTACCACCGTTAAGGGCTAGTTAGGACCCTCCTATAGATATGGGTTGATGGTGAGGGCGACGAACCATCAGGCGAGTGACGGCCCGTCACGGCCACCGTCGGGATGCTTAGTTATTTAAATTCATCTCGATTTTCCAAGGATAATTTTTATAACTTCCTAAGCTTATAACACCTAAGTGATTTCATTTTGGGATTTTTAATGAGTTTATTAAGAGTTTTAACCTATACTAATCCATCATTCTTTCAAAACAACAGTAGATTGAAGATCCTCTCTCAAGATGAAGGCTAGGGTCCTTCACCAAATTCCTTCCAAATCTTCCTTGGGTCTTCAAATTTGGTTGTAAGTTCATCAATCCCAGGTATGTAGGATTATGAATGGGGAAAATTCTTCCACTCTCATGCCCAATTTCATCCCTAATCTATGATTTACAATCTCCACTCATGTTATGTTGAAATCTTAGGATTTAACCCAATTCCATGCAATTATCCATGTTATCTCTATGGTTTCAATTCTCTTATATTTGAATTGATAAGATATACCTATTAGGGTGGATTTTACTCTCAAATTCCTCATGAATTGATGATTTTAAGCTTATGATAATTATGCCCTATTATGCATGATTTATGAATTTCAAGCTTATGAGCCCATGATTTCAAGTATGATGAATTATCAAAGTATGCATGAATGTTTGTGAATTATTGACTTATCATTCCATGATTTTGAATCATGAAGCTTGTTACAAGTATGTATGATTTCATGATTTTGGCAAGCCCATGTAAAGTAAAGTATGTTTTATTATGATTTTAGCTAAGACTTACAAGATCAATTTTACAGAAATGTTTGGAGTCAAGACTTCTAAGAAAAATATTTATGCTATAGTTTGAAAATATAATTATGAGCTATATACACGTTATGGGAGTAATGTCTATCCCCGACCAGGCCAGGGATTTTGAGGACCCCGGTCTCAAACCTACGCTCCACCGTAGGTATATATTTATATTTGGGACCTCTCAAGAGAGTGTTTCCCCCATCCGAGGGCACACCGTGATATCACACCTTATTCGTCCTTTGCCTTTGAAAGGCTTAAAATGGCTCTCCTCCATGCAGGAAAGATGTGGGATCATCATGCGCTCATACGTGATGGTTGTTAGTTATGACAAGTCTTCCATTATTCCTCATGTTTTCAGTTACTCATGTTCATGTCCTAAGCTATTATGTTTTATAGCATATTCGACCCATTGATCAGTTTATGAGTTTTCATGTATGATTTGAAGTATGGCATACTATATCTTACTATTTCTATACATTGGGTCATTATGTTCAGCTTATGATGAATATCTCATGACTTATGATTACTTCAGAAATATGACATTTAGCATGTTTTCCTTACTCTCATGCTCTATGTTGTTTTATATTCATGATTTTGGACTATTATTTTACTAGCATGTTTTAATTTATCTATATATTCCGTACATTCAAAGTACTGACGGCATACTCTTTGTTATATTATTTTATGATATACGTTGGGGTGACCAATCTCAGTCTCATCATTAGCTCTCTCCCGTTCAGTCCATCTCTATCCCAGTTTTGGTGAGTCCTCATGATCTGAGGATGTCAGTTTTGGTTATATCTCTTTTGTTCGTGTCTTTAAGTTTCAGACATAGCGAGCTAATTGGCGGTGTTGCCCCATCAGCTCATAAGATGTTTAAAGGCTTTTCAGACTGCTATGTATAAATGGTTTAATAATGTTGGCTCATGTTTACATTTTTGTAGTTATATTACGCAGACTTCTTCTTATGTTATGTTCATATGCTATTTTTTCTTAGTAATGTTGTTATTCATGCTATGTATGTGCCATGGGTTAGCCCAGATCCATTCGTGGCTCTAGGCCCCGTATCTCAGTCTGGGGTCCAAGCTCAGGTCATGACAAACTTGGTATTAGAGAAAAGATTTAGGTGTTTCCTAGGGTGTCTAAAGGCCACATTAAGTATATTTTTTCCATGTGTGTGAAGTGCACCACACTTGTGGGGAAGAGGCTATGAGACATTTTAGGAAAATTTTCCTTCTTTCATGATCTATATCGTGCGATAAAGTACATCTCTCTATTCCTCTAGGTCATGCCATACATGTTTACAGAAAAATATGTCCCCGTCCAGTCAATAGAAGAAGATATGGCAATGAAAATGAGCATTGTAATGGAAAATGGAGATGGGCGTCAGCTAGCCCCACCAGTACCAACTGATCCCTTTTCGGAGTAGGTTACTCAAGTAGAGTTCAGGGCTGTATTTCAAATGCTACCACAGGCCATGACAACTTAGGTCAACCCGTATGCCATGGCTCATGTGAACCAAAATGGGAATACGATGTCGGTTAGGGTGCGAGACTTTATTAGGATGAACCTGCTTGAGTTTCATGGGTTAAAAGTGGCTGAGGACCTATAGGAGTTTATTGAGGAGATCAAATGATTACCCAGGTGATGGGTGTTTCAAGAAATGATAGTGTAGACTTGGCCTCCTATTAGCTCAAGAGGGTTTCTCATATATGGTTCCGACAATGGAAGGAGAGCAGGGGAGTTGGTGCAGTCCCCGTTGGTTGGGACATGTTTGTTGCCGCTTTTTTGGACAGATTCTTCCCTCGAGAGTTGAGGAAGCAAAGGCAGCTGAGTTCATCATTTTGAAGAAAAATGATATTACTGTTCAGTTGTGCCTGTAGGTCATTTTTTGTCCTATCTTAAGGCTAGAAAGATGATCTCCAAAGGTTGGGTATACCATTTAGTTCAAGTCAAGGATGCTACGTCCTTGACCCCGACTCTTCAGTCAGTTCCTGTAGTATGCGAGTATCTGGAGGTGTTTCCTGATGATCTACCAAGAGTTCCTCCCAAGCGAGAGATTGACTTTGGTATTGACCTTCTCCTTGATGCGCAGTTCATATCCATTCCTCCTTATAGAATGGCTACAGCCGAGCTAGAGTTGATAGAACATTTGAAGGATCTCTTAGATAAGGGTTTCATCAGGCCTAGTAAGTCCCCATGGGGTGCCCTAGTTCTCTTTGTTCAGAAGAAGGATGGTTCCCTTAGGATCTGCATTGATTATCGACAGTTAAACAAGGTCACAATCAAGAATAAGTATCCTCTCCGTAGGATTAATGACCTATTTGACAAGCATCAAGGTGTTAAGTGCTTTTCAAAGATAGACCTTAGATCCGGCTATCATTAGCTCACAGTTAGGAAGAGTGACATTCTGAAGAAAACCTTCAAGACTCTGTATCACTAAGACTTCTACGTTATGTCTTTTGGACTAACAAATGCGCCTACAACTTTTTATGGACTTGATAAATAGGATGTTCAAGATGTATTTGGATATGTTCATGATTGTCTTCATAGATGACATTCTTATATACTCTCGGAGTGAGGAGGAGCATGTCTCTTATTTGAGGATTGCGTTGCAGACTCTCAAGGATCATCAGTTGTTTGTTAAATTCAGCAAGTGTGAGTTTTAGTTGAACTCGATAGTTTTCTTGGGTCATGTGGTCTCTGGTGAGGGTGTGCAGGTAGACTCTCAAAATATAGAAGCGGTGAAGAATTGGCCTAGACTAGTTAGTCCCACTAATATTAGAAGCTTCTTATGTTTAGCTGGCAATTACCGAAGGTTCGTGGAAGGATTTTCATCCATTGCAGCATCGCTGACTAAGTTGACCCAGAAGAAAGTTAAATTTCAGTGGTCTGATGAGTGTGAGAAGTATTTTCAGGAGTTAAAGACTCAACTCACTTCAGCCCCAATATTGACCCTATCGGAAGGCACATATGGTTCCTTTGTATATTATGATGCCTCTAGTGTTGGTCTTGGTTATTTGTTGATGCATCATGGCAAGGTCATTGCGTATGCCCTGGGACAACTTAAGACTCATGAGAGGAATTACCTGACGCATGACCTAGAGTTGGCAACAATGGTGTTTGCCTTGAACATTTGGAGGAATTATTTATATGGGGTGCATGTGGATGTGTTCACGGATCACAAGAGCCTACAATATGTATTTACTCATAAGGACTTGAATTTGTGACAAAGGAGATGGCTAGAGCTTCGAACTATGAAATGAGCGTCCTTTTTCATTGGGGCAAGGCCAATGTAGTGGAGGATTCTCTTAGTAGGCTGTCCATGGAGAGTGTGTCCCATGTTGAGAATGGGAGAAAAGAGTTGGTGAAAGATGTTCATAGGCTAGCTCATTTAGGAGTTCTCCTTATAGGTTCATCAGATGGTGGTGTTATTGTTCAGAATGGGTCAAAATCTTCATTGGTGACAAAAGTTAAGTCAAGGCAAGATGAGGATCCTATCCTATTGAAGTTGAAGAAAGCAGTTCAAAAATAGAATGTAGAGGTTTTCTCCCAATGGGGGGATGATGTACTCCGATATTAGGGCCGATTATGCATTTCGGCTGTAGATGACTTGAGAGAATGGATGTTGAGCAAGGCTCATGTCTATCATTACTCTACATCCAAGTAATACCTAGATGTACCATGGCTTATGTGAAGTCTGTTGGTGGAATGGCGTGAAAAAGGACATAGCAGAATTTGTGGCTAAGTGTCTGAATTGCCAACAGGTGAAGGTTGAACATCAGAGACCTGGAAGTATGCTTCAAGACATCAGCATTCCTATTTAGAAGTGGAAATAGATAAATATGGACTTCATACATTACATTCGGGAGTTGGTTCGGTTGCATGGAATTCCTTTTTCCATTATATTAGATAGGGGTACTCAGTTTACTTCTCAGTTTTGGAAATCGTTTCAGAAGGGACTTGGTACTCTAGTGAAGCTTAGTTCAACTTTTCACCCGCAGAAAAATGGTAAGGCCAAGTGGACTATCCAGACTCTTGAGGACATGTTGAGAGCGTGTGTGACTGATTTCAAGGGTAGTTGGGATGATCACTTGCCTCTCATCGAGTTTTCCTACAAAAACAGCTACCACTCCAACATTCAGATGGCTCCATTTGAGGCTCTTTACGGGAGGAGGTGTAGATCACCTATTGGATGGTTCGAGTTAGGTGAGGCTACGTTGATAGGACCAAATTCAGTTCATGAGTCCATGGAGAATATTCAGCTTATTAGGGGAAGGTTGAAAACTCAGAGTCGTCAGAAATCTTATGCGGATATTAGAAGAAGAGAGCTTGAATTTGAAGTCGATGATTGGGTGTTTCTGAAGGTGTCTCCCAATAAGGGAGTTATGAGGTTTGTTAAGAAAGGGAAGATTAGTCCCCCATATGTTTGTCATTATAGGGTTTTGAGTCAAGTTGGAAAGGTGGCATATGAGTTGGATCTACCAGCGGATTTAGCTTCGATGCATCCAGTTTTTCATGTGTCCCTATTGAAGAAATGCATTGGTGACCCAACTTTAGTTGTTCCGGTACAAAGCATTGGGGTGATGGATAGTCTACCTATGAAGAGGTTCTGATTGAGATCCTTGATTGTTAGGTTCAGAAGTTGAGGAACAAGGAAGTAGCTTCAGTGAAGGCTTTATGGAGAAATCAGATTTGCGTGGGAAGTTGAAGCAAATATATTGGCTAAGTACCCTCATTGTTTTCCTTCTAGCTTAATTCCATCATGAGGTCCCAGTTTCTCCTTAGTAATTTATTTCGTTCCATGTCAAGTTCATGTCTTTAAGTTTCTTTCATGTCATAGCATGCATGTATGTTTCATGAATTTAGTCTAGTCATGTATTTCAGTCTGGAGTCAGTCACTCCGTCGGTTTTTAGCTATGGTTTTATTCAATTTTGAGATTGCAGTTCCTTCCCTAGACCTCTAGTATGATTAGGTCAACAATAGAGGACGAATGTTCCCAAAGGGGAGATATTGTAACATCTCGAGTCTTGAAATGGCTCCTCGAGAGAAAAAGAACTGAAATTGCAGATCTAGTGCAGGTGTGACAGTGGGACCAATGGCCTGTCAGGTAGTCGATGGATCATCGCCTACGACGTCGCATCTTTGACGGCAAGGTTGATGGCTGCCAGTCTCGCGACAAACCATCACTTTCCTCATCGTGACTAGGCCTTGGTGTCCCTTAAGGGACAAACTACCTGATGGACTATCAAGAGAGTGATGGCCCATCACTTCTACCGTTGTTAAGGGCTAGTCCAGACTTCTTTGATTATGGGTTTACGGTGAGGGCGATAAACCATCGGGCAAGTGACGGCCCATCACGACCACCGTCGGGACGCTCCGTTATTCAAATTCAGCCCGATTTCCAGGGATAATTTTGTAATTCCCCAAGACTCTAACCCCTATGTGATGTCATTTTGGGCTTTTTAAAGAGTGTATTAAGAGTTTAACCTAGCCTAAGCCCTCATCCTTTCAAAACAACAATAGATTGAAGATCCTCTCTCAAGATTAAGGCTAGGGTACTTCATCAAATTCCTTCCAAATCGTCCTTGGGTCTTCAAATTTGGTTGCAATTTCATCAAGCCCAAATATTTAGGGTTATGAATGGGATAAATTCTTCCACCCTCAGGCTCAATTTCATCCCTAATCTATGATTTCAAGTCTCTACTCATGTTATGTTGAAATTCTAAGGTTTAACCCAATTCCATGCAATTATCCATGCTATCTCTATGGGTTCAATTCTCTAATATTCTAATTATAAGATATAACTATTAGGGTGGCTTTTACTCTCAAATCCCTCATGAATTGATGATTTCAATCTTATGATAATTATACCCTATGATACATGATTTATGAATTTCAAGCTTATGAATCCTTGATTTCAAGTATGATGAATTATCAAAGTATGCATGAATGTTTATGAATTCTTGACTTATGATTCCATGATTTTGAATTATGAATCTTTTTTCAAGTATGTATGATTTCATAATTTGGGCAAGCCCATATAAAGTCAAGTATGTTTTATCATGATTTTAGCTAAGGCTTACAAGATTAGTTTTACAGAACTATTTGGATTCAAGACTCCTAAGAAACAAATTTATGCTATGTTTTGAGAATATAATTATGAGCTATATACACATTTTGGGAGTAGTGTCTAGCCCTGACCAGGCCAGGGATTCAGAGGACCCAAGTCCCAGACCTACATGCCATCGTAGGTATATATTTATATTTGGTACCTCTCAAGAGAGTGTTTCTCCCACCCGAGGGCACACCGTGATATCACACCTTATTCATCCTTTACCTTTGAAATGCTTAAGATTTCTCTCCTCCACGTAGGCAAGACGTGGGATCATTATGTGCTCATATGTGATGGTTGTTGGTTATGATGAGTCTTCTGTTATTCCTCATGTTTTTAGTTACTCATGTTCATGCTATCATAATGTTTTATAGCATATTTGACTCATTGATCAGTTTATGAGTTTTCATGTATGATTTCAAGTATGGCATACTATATGTTACTATTTCTAAACCTTGGGTCATTATGTTCATCTTATGATGAATATCTCATGACTTATGATTACTTCAGAAATATAATGTTTAGCTCGTCGTCCGTACTCTCATGTTCTATCTTATTTTATATTCATCATTTCAGACTATCATTTTACTTGCATGTTTTGCTTTCTCTACATACATAGTACATTCAAATGATTGACCATATACTCTATGCTATATCATTTCATGATATAGGTTGGGGCGACCAATCTGAGTCTCGTCATTAGCTCGCTCCCATTTAGTCCAGCGCTATCCCAGTTTTGGAGAGTCCAGTTCTAGGCGCCATGTCTCAGTCCGGGGTCACAGCTTGGGTCGTGACAGTTTCACCTAGGGGTGCTCCAATTTTCTTCATGCGCAAGAAAGATGGTACTCTGAGAATGTGTATTGATTATCATCAGTTAAACAAAGTCACTGTCAAAAATAGGTGTCCCCTTCGCAGGATTGATGACTTGTTCGACCAACTTCAGGGTGCCAAATGTTCTCGAAGATAGAAATCAGATCGAGGTATCATTAGTTAAGTTATGGCATGGGATATTCCCAGGAAAGCTTTCTGGACCCGCTATGGTCATTTTGAGTTTGTTGTTATGTCCTTTGGTTTGACTAATGCTTTTATAGAATTTACAGATCTTATGAACAGAGTGTTTAAGTCGTATTTGAACATGTTTGTTATTGTGTTCATTGATGACATCTTGGTTTACTCCAAGAGTGAGGAGGAGCATGCTAGTCATCTCAGAATAGTCTTGCAGACACTTAAAGACAAGGAGTTATTTTCCAAGTTCTCTATGTGCGAATTTTGGCTGAAGTCAGTAGCTTTCCTAGGACATATAATCTCCAATGAGGGTATTAAGGTTAACTCTTATAAGATTGAGGTAGTAAAGAGTTGGCCCAGACCCATAACCCCAAGGGACATCAGGATTTTCTTGAGGTTGGCTGGTTACTATAGGATATTCGTAGAAGAACTCTTAACTATTGCTGCCCCGTTGAAGAAGTTGACCCAGAAGAAGGTCAAATTTCAATGGTCTGAAGCTTGTGAGAAAAGCTTTTAGGAATTGAAGACTCATCTGATGACTACTCAAAAGTTTACATACCGGAGGGTACATATGGTTTTGTTGTATATTATGATGCATCCAGAGTATGCATTAGCTGTGTATTGGTGCAGAATGGTAAAGTTATAGCTTGTGCCTCCAGATAGCTCAAAGTCCTTAAGAAGAATTATATGACTCATGACCAAGAGTTGGCAGCGGTAGAATTTGCAATAAAGATTTGGCACCATTATCTCTATGGTGTGCATGTTGATGTGATCACAGACCATAAGAGCCTACAGTATGTGTTCAACCAAAAGAAGTTGAATCTTATATAGAGAAGGTGGCTTGAGTTGCTTAAGGATTATGACATGAATATTCTCTACCACCTAGGTAAGGCTAATGTAGTTGCTGATGCTCTTAGTATGTTATGTATAGGAGGTACAACTCATATAGAGGAGGAGAAGAGAGAGTTGACTAATAAAGTGCATAGGCTTTCATATTTGGGAGTCCACCTTTTAGACTCCGAAGAAGGTAGTGTGATTGCTCAGAATTTGGCCGAATTATCTCTAGTGGCCGAAGTTAAGGAAAGGTAGGACAGAGATCCCCTCTTGTTACAGTTAAAGGAAGATGTTCATAAGCAGAATATGCTGGTTTTCGCACAAGGGGGAGATAGTGCCCTGAGGTATCAAGGAAGGTTATGTGTCCCGAATGTAGATGGTCTCAAAGATAGGATCATGGAAAAAGCACACAAATTGAGGTATTCTATTCACTGGGGTTCCACTAAGATGTATCATGACTTGAGAGAAGTCTATTGGTAGAATGGTGTAAAGAGGGACATTGAAGACTTTATGGCTAGATGCCCGAATCGCCAGCAAATTAAAGTAGAGCACCAAAGGCCATGTGGTATGGCTTAGAATATAACAATTCCCGAATGGAAGTGGGAGAGGATTAATATGGACTTTATCACTGGTCTACCAAAGTCATGGAGGAAATATGATTCTATTTGGGTGATTGTAGATCGAATGACTAAGTTAGCTCATTTATTACGGATTAAAATAATGGATTTTGCTTAGGACTATGCTAGATTGTATATTCTAGAGATAGTCAGACTTCATTGAGTTCCATTATCTATCATATCAAATAGGTCATACATTTTAATGCTTAGTTTTGAAATCATTTCAGAGAGGTTTAGGTTCGAAGGTAAACCTTAGCACAACCTTTTATCCATAGACAGATGGTCAGGCAGAAAGAATTATTCAGACATTAGAGGATATAATGAGAAAATGTGTTATCAACTTCAAAGGAAATTAGGATGACCATTTTCCTTTTATTGAGTTTGCATATAATAACAATTATCACTCCAGCATTCAGATGGCTGCTTATGAAGCTCTTTATGGGTGGAGATGTAGATCTATGATTGATTGGTGCGAAGTTGGTGAAGTAGAGTTAATAGGAATAGAATTACTGCAGCAAGCCATGGAGTAATTTAAGATCAATCAAGAAAGATTGAAGACCGTACAGAGTCAACAAAAGTCTTATACAGATGTGAGGCAGAGAGACTTGGAATTTGAGATAGATCATTGGGTTTACTTGAAGGTTCTCTTATCAGGGGTTTCATGAGATTTGGGAAGAAAGGTAAGTTCAGTCCCCGTCATATTGGTCCATATAGGATTTCAAGGAGTGTTGTAAAGGTACCTTATGAGTTGGAACTGCCAGCCGAGCTAACATCAGTCCATCAATGTTGGAATGAAGGATAACCTGTCATATGAGGAAGTACCGGTTGAGATTCTAGATCATCAGGTTTGTAAGTTGAGGAACAAAGAAGTCGCTTATGTGAAAGTGTTATGGAGAAATTATCTAGTTGAGGGAGCTACTTGAGAAGCTGAAGTAGATATAATGGTAAAGTATCCTCATTTGTTCCCTCCAAGTCCAGAATCATCTTGAGGTAACAGTCCCCTCTCATAGTATTCTTATCAGTTTCATGTCCCATTAGTTGTTGAAGTCCTTAGATGGCTGCATATTTCGTGAATTCAGTTAAGTTTAGATTAATTACTACCAGTTAGATCACCTAGCAGTCTAGCTCAGTCTTCATTCGAGGATGAATAACCCCAAGGGGGAGATAATATAATGTTCCCTAGAAGTCCCTAGATTAGACCTTAGACTTGAAGTAGAAATCAGCAGAGAAGGGAAAAAA
>JACEIK010005679.1:33427-54165 GCA_018107945.1 Datura stramonium
ATGGATCATGACATGACCCGTGGTGAGAAACTAAGTTCCAAGACCCTAAATTCACGAGCCACATGATGGCTCATTATGTCATATGACAACTCACGACCATGAGCCATGAGATGGGAATCAGAAAAGGTCCAGGGTACTATCAGTGACCACGAGTCACTGTACGACTCATGGTGTTATATGACGGGTCGTGGTATGGAGTGTGGATTGAGGATTAGGGAGTTGTTAAGTCAATGACAATAGTAACAAACAGACGTCACGACTCGTGAGACCACGACATGATTCGTCATGATAACCCATGATGAAAGAACTAGAGGGTGGCCAACTAGACCCCACTGACCATGAGTGGTCACCACAAGTCGTGGACAATCACCATGAGTGGTATGATGACTCAGCATCATTGGACGAGTAGAAATTTCAAACGAGTTCCTAAGGTAATTTAGTAATTTTTTATTTTAATTACCTAAACCAGAATGTTTTAGGATTCCTAAGGAGTGTATTTAAGGGTTTAATTAGTCTAAACTCTCATCTCACATAACAACATGAATTCAAGATCAATAAGCTCTCAAGTGCATGAAGAAAGTTAGGAAGTCATCTTCCACAACCTAAGGTTCTTCAAGCTTTAGTCTAAGTTCAACTTTCCGATGAGTTGGTAATTTACCAACTCATTAGACTCTTAGGCATGAGTTTTTGCATAATTTTCACATCAATTAGGAAGGTTTTATGCCTTTCTCTTTGATTTTGCGGGTATTGGAATGAGACAAGAAAAGTAAAGGAATTGAACAAAGAATGAGTTTGCTGGAAACAAGAACCTACGTTTAGCAGGTGCCAGTGCAACACAGAAAAGCACTGGTCTTGAGCTGAAGGGTACCTGCGAAATGTAGGTAGGCACTTGCAAATTGCAGGTGCAACCACAGATGGAGTCCAGCCATTCTATCCATGACCTACGAAAGACATGCAAACCACATATGGGCACTTGTGAAATGCAGGTGCTATGGAAGTGGCCAGAATGCTGGCTGGGTAAAATTATCCAACTCTGGCACAAGTTCAATATGGAAGCTTCCAAGGGAATTTGAGGAAAAACTGTACAAAAAGAGAATATGCAGAATTAACCTAAATATACTAATACTTGTCATAATTTTATACATCACATGTTAGCTAGAAGAATTGTAGGAGAAGTAGAAAAGTACATTGTTCTTCTTCTTCTTCTACTTCATTGCTATTCTTGTGTCAGAAATCATCATTGTTGTAGACTTGTGACCTTAAATTTCTATTCAACTATGATGAATCACCCATGGTTATTTCTTCTTTAACTTCATCTCTATGAGTAGCTAATTTAATTGGTAGGGGTGTGTGCATGATTAGGGTTTAGAATGGATTGAGTGTTGTTGATTTAATGATAAATTTAATTGCAAGGAATGAATATATTGTTTTGAAACAAGGCTAATTTTTTCACCCACACCACTGCCTGGAAATTGCACTACACAGCACAACTCAACCTCATGCACACGCCTAACCATCAAGGGACTTAGATTATATTTAGGCATAATGAAACATACAAGCACGTACAGTAATTACAGTAAATAAATCCCAACCTTTATTATCTCGTAGATACAAAGGACTCACTGAATTTGGAAGGCTTACAATGACATTCAATGCCTTAGCCAAATTCTGACTATCAAAATTTAAAACTGCCAGCCAACAATTACAAAGGTAGGGGGGTGCCTGGCGCATGCCAGCTTACTAGAAATAAGAAAACATCATCTAAGGTACAAAGGTGCCAAAAGGAAGTTACAAATTCAAAATACAAATCGGCCAACTGGCCCATATGCCCCGCGCGTGCCCGAGGCCAGCGTACATGTCGTACACATGGCCAGCTTTCAGCACCCATAACATTCAACACTTAGAATATTTTCCATTTTCCTTGCCTACCCATGCCATGCCAAATGCCAACAAGCTTTCCTTGCACCTGTCTAGCCTTTGCCAATGTGAATTCCTAGCCGAGTCATCCCACATCTTGCACGCATGACCTATAGGTGCCATGTACCTATCCTTCACCCCTCTCTATTCAAGGATGCCTTGCCAACACTCAAGTGCCTTACCTCAGCCGAATTCCATGCATGAACATCCAACCACGTACACTGCTTTCGGAGCCCAGAAGTGCCCATGCCAAAGGGGCAGTGCACAAGTCCTTGGCACGCCACTGCCTATGGCGGTCAAGTTCAAACTTAAGGGTCTAAGATACCACCCCCATTAGTTAAACTCGACATCCTCATCAAGGCCAGCTTAAGATTATCCTTTAACTTCTTATCAATCTACCATAATTTGGAACTCTTCTCCCAAGTTTCTTCTGCCACTAACTTGCCTTTCCAATGTATCAAGAATTCTATTTGCCTATTTTTCTTGCTCCTGCCTAGCAATCAATGGTCCAGTACTAATGTGCCGTGATTTTACGGCACTAACAATGCTTAAAACTCTATGAATGTGCATGACTTTAGGTACATTTATGTGGATATGATGCATTTTAGTAGTTTTGTAGGTAAAATAGGCCGTGGGAGTTGAAACTGAGAAAAGAATAAAAAAGGGGAAAATGCCTCAAAAGAGCCTTACTACGGACCGTTGGGCCTTACCACAGGCCGTCTTAATCAGTCGTTGCATCCAATTGAAAAAAGTAGTTAAGCAGAGTGCTAAGCAACGGCTAAAACCCACTGACCGTAGGAGAGTACAACGAATTATCCTATTTGGTCATGGGTTGAATCAGAAAGGACGTTAATATGAGTCTCACTCAATGGTTGGATCCTACGGACCGTATGAACTTATAATGAATCATCCTATCCAGCCGTAGAAAGGATCAGAGAAGAGTGATTAGAGAAGGAAACATCCAACGGGCAGATAGTACGAACCATCTCATCGAAGAATGGGTTATTTTGAGCATCGTACCTCTAGGATTAGATACCATGTTCAGGTTGACAGGAAATAACAAACCGGACCAACGGCTCGTAGGATCTCACAACGAGCCGTTGTCTTAAGCTAGATGTTGAAAAGAAAAAGACAAGTCTGAGGGAAACAACGACTGGACCAATAAACACTCTTACGGGCCGTTGAAGCTTCCGACGGACCGTGGTACCTGCCGACACTAGAATCCAAGTTGATTTAGGAAATGATTTGTTTTATGTATATAAATATTTTGTTTAGGTTTATTTTACAGTTTATGCAATTTTTATCACTTTCCACTATATTGTTCGAGTTGTTGATTAACATTAAGGTTCAAGAAACAAGTTTCATAATTTTGTTCTTGAATTTGGTGATTCAATTGACTTTTGAGTATTAATCTTAGATTCTTGTTGATTTATTCAAGACGTGTTATTTCTTCTACAAATCATTGTAAGTTTCACTTATGATATCCTCTTTAATATTTTCTGTTCTTCAATTTGGTGATTCAATTGACTTTGGAGTATTAATCTTAGATTCTTGTTGATTTATTCAAGATGCGTGGTTTCTTCTACGAATCATTGTAATTTGCACTTATGATTTCCTCTTTAATATCTAATTGTAATCTTTCAAGCATGAGTATCTAAATCCACAACAAGGGTTGTGGGAACCATGCGAGGATGAATTTTTTCAAGGGGGAGATGATGTAANATCTTTCAAGCATGAGTATCTAAATCCACAACAAGGGTTGTGGGAACCATGATGAATTAACATAGGCAAAAATACTTGGTGAATCTTGAACGAGATTTATACATGTTTTTTCCCCTTCATTTTAATCGTTTCTTAATGTTTCAAACATTAGAATTTATCTTCTTCTTACTCACTAGATCAAGGGGAGTAAGGAATGGGAAAAGGGATTAACAACAAAGATTTGAGGCTAGCAACTCTCATCTAGTAGCTTGACCTTGTTCAGGAATAGCCAATTTGATATCAAGGGTAAGGGTAAATCAAGTATACATATGCATACGGATCAAGTTGCGTGGTGATAATCATCTAAATAGGGGACCAACCATTTAGGTGAAGTTAACTTACAGATACTGCATGTTAAGCACCGGAATAGATAACTAGTATAAACCGCCTTACAGTTATGAAGTCATAGGGAACGCAATCCTAGTCAACTCACTCATTGAATTCAATCAATTTTAAATAAAGGATCTACTCATTACTTTTTACTGTTTTCTATTATTTCTTTCTACAATATCCCCCCATAGGAAATAAGTACGCCAATGGTAGTAGTTAAACACATTTACTGAGGTCCTCACTATATTCCTCGTGGGATTTGACCCCAACCCTTGTTGGGTTCTATATTTGACATCGACCACTCTATATCTCATCACGGGGTGTAATTTAGGTGACGTCAAATTTTAGCGCCATTGCCGGGGAATACGGCTTAGGCTTTTATTAATTGCGTTTGCTTTTCTATTGGTCCTTATTTCCTTTATATTTTTTTATTTGTTGTTTTTGCTTCTTCACAGGTCTCAGGTTCGTGTATGCCCAGTATTAGAAGCCATGGAAATCCATGGTTTCAATTGATCACGAACTTGAGCGAACATTGGGGAATTTAAGGAACCTGGCCAATGCACATGGGCAAAAAATAGTGGAAGAAGCAACAACCAAAATGTTGGCTGAGGAACATGCTCGAGAAAAAGATAGAGAGGCAGAGAGGCTTGCTGAAGAGCAACGACAAGCTACCAAAGCTGAGCGAGCTAGAAGGATCAGAGGTCAAGACCAGTAGAGGCTCTGGTACTTTGATGATGATGATGATGCTGATATTGATGAGGCCGGTGCCACTGGAGCTATTGTCCCTGCCCCTTTGCCTGTTGGGGAAAAGTTTTATATTACAAGTGCAATGATCCAATTGCTAGACATGAAGGGGATATTTGCGGGTCATGCTATTGATGATGCACATACTCACTCGATAAATTTTGTGGGTATCTGCAAAGCATACAAACAACTGGGGGTAACTCAGGATGTGATCAAACTGAGGTTATTTCCCTTTTCTATAAGAAGTGACGCAACCTTGTGGTTGGATGAACTTCCAAATGATTCTATCACTACTTGGAGGGAGCTTAAAAGAACTTTTTCTTGAGAGATTCTTTCCACTTCCAGAGCATTGCAGCTGAAAGATTGAATTTATAACTTCAGGCAGTTGAATTCTGAAGCACTTCATAAGACTTGGTTGCGGTTCAACAAGAAGATGAAAAAGGTGCCCAACGACATGATCCCAGATAATACCCTATTGGAGATATTTTATAGGTCTCTGAATGTTAACACCAAATCGGTGGCAGATACTGTCTCTGGCGGCACATTCGTGAGTCATACATATGCTGAGGCTGTGGAGGTCCTTGAAAGGATCACCAAAACCAACCGTGCATGGCACACAAGATAATCAGAAGTTTCGATTGGTACTTATGTGGTAGGTATGTCTGCAGAGAATAGAAGAAAGGATGAAGAGCGAGATCATGATATTGTTGAGATCAAAAACACATTGGGCCTTCTGGCTAAATATATTATGGGAGCCAGGATAGAAAAGGTGAATGCAATTGGTTCCTAGGGCAAGGCCTTGAGAAATGAGGGAATTGAGTCAGAGTCTGAGGAGGAAGCCAATTATTTGAATGATCAAGGGGCGGGTTTCCAGAACAACACACAAGGGTCTAACCAAGACTCTTAGCGTCAATTTCAAGGGAACCAAGGTCGAAACTTTTACAGGGAGAACAACTACAACTGAGGCCAATACAGAGACATGAGTAGAGGCAGAGACAACGGTGACTGGAAAAAGCGTGAGGAGTACAAAAATGATAGAAGAAGTCTCTATGTTCCTCCAAGAAACTGTGAATTAGAGTATAGCGGTTCAAGGGTGGAAGATATGTTGTCGAAGGTAGTCAAGCATATGGAGGCGACATATGGCCATTTTAAGGAACTCCGAGTTGATATTTCTTGTATGAAACAAAATGTGGAATCACATGTCATTTCCATTAAACAACATCTTGGTTATATGTCTGTTGCTATGAACCAGAGGCAAAAAGGCACGCTTCTAGTAACATAGTTCAGAATCCGAAAAATGATAGTCATTGCATGGTTGTCAATACTAGGAGTAGGAAGGTGGCAGTTGATCCTCCTATGCCGATTATGACTAATGAGATAGTTGAGCCCTCAGTGATTGATGATGATAGGGTGATAGACTCCGAGGAGCAGGTTTTGATTGATGATGCGGTTGAGAAGAAAACTCCTAGTAATGCAGAGGAGCATGGGTATGACAAAGGGAACGAGAAGGAGGTACCTCAAAAGATAACGCCTATCCCTAGACCTCCTCCCCCTTTCCCGCAAAGGCTAAAGAAGAAGGTCGAAGATGGGAATTATCACAAATTTATTCAAAGCTGAAACAATTATCTGTGAACATCCCATTAGTCGAGGCACTTGAGCATATGCCTAGCTATGCTAAATTTATGAAGGACCTTGTCACTAAAAAAAGGACCTTTGAGATTTGAACCTACTGATAATTTGCACCACTATAGTGCAATAGCATCTCAATCTCTTGTGCAGAAGAAGGAAGACCCTGGAGCTTTCACCATACCGTGCACTATTGGAGCCTTTGACTTTTCTAAGGAATTATGTGATCTAGGTGCATGTATAAATCTGATGCTATTGGTAGTGTTTAGAAAATTTGACTTGGGAGCCCCCAAACCGACTACAATGTGGCTATTGATGGCAGATCGCACAGTGAAAAATTCGGTGGGGATTCTTTATGATGTGCTGGTGAAGGTGGAGTCCTTTATATTTCCAACCGACTTTGTTATTTTGGACTGTGAGGTTGATTTCGAGGTCCCCATTATCCTGGGGAGACCATTCCTCGCCAACCGATGTGCTCTTGTAGACATGGAGATCGGAAAACTGAAATTCTAATTGAACAATGAAAAGGTGACATTTAATGTGCCAGTCCATGAAACATCCAAACGATATGCGGGTGGTCTTAGTGATTGATGTTGTGGAGGTTGAGCTTCTAACATGCCTATTGATGAGATGGTGAGTATTGAGGACTTAGCAGCAGTGTTGATGAATGTTGATGTTGAAGATATCAATGGGGGTGATGAGATCATTAATGCACGTCCAGGTATGGGGTCATACACTTATCCTCCAAAGAGGATTGATCTTGACTTGAAATATTGTGTGACCCCACCAGACAAACCATCTATTGAGGAGCCTCCAGTATTGGAGCTCAAGGCACTCCCATCTCACTTATGATATGTATTTCTTGGGACTGAAAACACATTACCGGTAATAGCTGCAACTCACTTGGTGGAATGGCAGGTGGAGGCTTTGGTCTCCATTCTGAAGAGGTATAAAAAGGCCATTGGGTGGACCGTAGCAGATATTATTGGGATCCCATCCGGTATTTGTCCACATAAGATCCATCTTGAGCTAGATTGTATTTCGAGCATTGAACATCGGCATAGGTTGAATCTGCCTATGCAAGAGGTGGTCAAGAAGGAAATATTAAGTGGTTAGATGCAGGTGTAGTTTACCCTATTGCTGACAGCAAATGGGTGAGCCTAGTTCAGTGTGTAGCAAAGAATGGAGGAATCACTGTGGTCCCAAATGCTACAATGAGCTCATTCCACTTAGACTAGTCATAGGTTGGAGAGTATGCATGGACTATCGGAAGCTAAACCACTAGACACAGAAAGATCACTTTCCGATGCTATTCATGCATCAGATGCTAGAACAACTTTAGGGCAGAGGGTAGTTGCTTTCTATATGGATATTCAAGGTATAATCAGATCTCTATAGCCCCTGAAGACCAATAGAAAACCATTTTACCTGCCCCTATGGGACATTTGCTTTCAAGAGGATGTCGTTTGGGTTATGTAATGTGCCCGCCACTTTTCAGCACTGCATGATGTCCATATTCGCTGACATGGTGGAGGACACCATTGAAGTCTTTATGGATGATTTTTCGATGGTGGGTGACTCATTTGAGGATTGTTTACCTAATTTGAGCAAGGTGCTGCAGCAATGCCAAGAAACCAACTTGGTGATTAATTGGGAAAAATGCCTTTTCATGGTAAAAAAAGGTATAGTGCTCGGCGATAGTATTTATGGTAAGGGAATTAAGGTGGACAAATTGAAGATTGATGTAATTGCTAGTCTACCACCTCCAATTTTTGTAAAGGGTGTTCGAAGCTTTTTGGATCATGCAGGATTTTATTGGAGATTTATCAAGGATTTCTCAAAGATTGCACATCCCTTCTGTAAGCTACTTGAGAAAGAGGTGAAGTTTGTGTTTGATGATGTGTGTTTTAAGTCTTCTCTTTTGAATTCCTGAAGGAGAGATTGACTACTGCTCCGATCATAGTGGCCCCTGACTGGTCCTTACCGTTTGAGGTTATGTCCGATGCTAGAGGAGTAGCCTTGGGAGCTGTTTTGGGACAAAGGCGTGAAAAGAGTTTTCATCCAATTATTTATGCTAGAAAGGCAGCTAATGCAGCTCAGAAGAATTACACCGTGATAGAACAAGAGTTGTTGGCTGTGGTATTTGAATTCGAGAAGTTTTGGGCTTACTTTCTTGGAACTAAGGTGATAGTTCATATAGACCATGCAACTCTAAGAGATTTGATGGCAACGAAGGATGCCAAGCCATGGTTGATTCGATGGATTTTGTTGCTGCAAGAGTTCGAGTTTGAGGTTAAGGACTGGAAGGGGATCGAAAATCAGGTGGCGAATCACTTGTCTAGATTAGAGACAGATGCAACACTTTGAGATGAGCTTGATATAGATGATACATTCCCCGACGAGCAGGTTTTGTCTTCTTTCTAGGATCTCATCCCATGGTTTGCGGACTTCACTAATTATTTGGTGAGTGATGTTCATGTCTGATGTGCGGAAGATTTTCTAGGATGAGCCTTACTTATTCCACATATGTGTTGATGAGATGATTCGGAGAGTGTGCCTGAGGCTGAGATGTTGAGAATATTATAGGCTTGTCACTCATCCCCTGTTGGGGGTCATCACAGTGGAATTTGCACAACCCATAAAATTCTGCAATGTGAGTACTATTGGCCAACCATTCACCAAGATGCGCATGATTTTGCAAAGGCATGTGATGCGTGCCAAAGGTAAGGAGGCATATCAAGGAGACATGAGCTCCCTCTTACTCCCATCCTTATCATTGAGTTGTTTGACATTTAGGGAATTAATTTCATGGACCCATTTGTGAGCTCAAATGGGATGAAGTACATACTTGTAGCTGTGGAGTATGTTTCTAGGTGGGTGGAGACAATTGCGCTTCCAAATAATGAAGGTAAGAGAGTCACAATGTTCTTGAAATAGAATATTTCGCCAGATTCGGGACTCCTAGAGCCATCATTTGTGATGGGGGTTCACACTTCTGCAATCGGTTGTTTCGGACTTTGTTTGAGAAATATGGACTGAAACACAGGGTGGCAACACCTTATCATCCACAATCTAGTAGGCAAGTTGAGGTCTCCAACCGGGAGATAAAGACCATCTTAGCGAAGACTGTGAATGCTAATCGGACAGATTGGTCTAGGAAGCTGGATGATGTGTTATGGTCTTATCAGACTGCATTCAATACCCCTATAGGTATGTTTTCTTATAAGCTTGTGTATGGGAAAGCATGTCATCTTCCGGTCGAACTTGAGCACAAAGCTATGTGGGCGCTCAAGAAGCTGAATCTGAATTTGAGCGATGTTGCGAACTTGAGGCTTGATCAGTTATATGAACTAGATGAGTTTTATTTGAAATCCTATGAAAGTTCAGAAATTTAAAAAATGAGGATGAAGATACAGCATGATCGAAGATTGAGCAGAGAGAGTTCAGCCCTGGAGATATGGTGTTGCTATTTAATTCTAGGCTTCACTTGTTTCCTGGCAAGTGGAAGTCCAAAAGGTTGGGAACATTTCGAGTGGTCCAAGTGTTCTCCTATGGTGTAATTGAGTTGGAAAATCATGAAGGAAAATGGTTCAAGGTGAATGGCCATTAGGTACAAGAGTATATGGGAAAGAGTGAAAAAATCAAACTAGCGGACCTTTGGGCTCTGGGTGAAGTCTGAGTAACCCATGGAATTGCATCGTGCCACAACGTTAAATCAGGAACTGCTTGGGAGGAAACCCATGGAGGTTTCTTGATGAACCCTGAGTAATCAAGACACCCGTGTCGTACCGCAACATTAAATCAGACGCTTCTTGGGAGGCAACCCAAGTTGTACTTGTAATGTAAACATAATGTTCACGGGTGTTGAAGTGTGCAGGTTTAAGGAAAGAGGAAAGTTGGATGATTCAGTTCAGACCTAAAACCACGAGTCTCAGAATGATCCATTATAACTTGGTATGACTCATGGTTTCAAGTCATTGTTGCTACCCTGAGTGCCCATTTTTAGTAGTGAACTAATGGGCACTCAGAATGGACCATACCTAGTTGACACGGGTCGTGGGATCACCCATTCTATCCACTTCATGCAGGCTTCAAATTAATGTAAAGAACCTACGGATGCACAGTATGGGTCGTTGTGAAAACCAACGACCCATCCTATGTACCCGTATGTTCCACAGATAATTTTTCTGAGACTCTACTAACGGGAAGAAGGTACGGGTCGTTGTTACTTTACACGACTCGTTAGACGAGTCGTGGCCAAAAAAAAATTAAAGATCTTTTACTTACACTAGCCTGACTCGACTCGCCCAGACCCATACCCACTTTGTTTAAAACCTCACACAAATTAACATTTGAAATCAAATGAGAATTTCTCGGCCATTACTCCCCTCCAACAACAACTGAACCCATACGTAGAGCACAACTCCCACAATCGACGAATCTCCCATTTCTGAAAAGCTTGAAATCGTACATCCCTACTAAAGTGAGTTCAAATTTTTTTTCTTATTCTTTGTTTCGTAAACATATGTGTGCTTCATTATTCCAATCGCGGATACCTTTCGGGTTAGGAGGAATTGAGCTTTCTTCATTTTTGTTTGAGGGATGAAATGGAATTCATATCCCTCATGATACTCTATAAATGGAATTTAACAACTAGGAGGGAGTTTGGCCATGCTTTAAACTAAAACAAAACCTAATAAATCGCCTAACTAACCTGTGTAATATGATAGTGTGATGGGAGTGCATGATGCTTGGGAAATTGGTGAATTGTGACATGGAACACATATGGATGAAGGCAGGATGTCTGACCCAATCAACGACCCATTGTACCCCACAACAGCTCATTGATCAAGTCATTAGGATTGCTCAGGGATCCTAGACACTAGTCTCAATACGACTAATTCAACGAACCGTTGGTTCACCTAACGGATCATTGAAACTAGTCATTGTGCGAAGTTCCGCACCCTAAGACCTGTACTCTCTTAGCAGAGACCATTCATATGGGCCGTTGTATCTTACAATGGACCGTTGTATTTGCTCGTGGGAAGAAATAGATTTGACACTTATAGTGATAGATTCAATGACCGCAACAACGGGTTGTCGTTTCCTACAACGACCCGTACTGAAGGTCATCTCTTTTGAAAGAACACCAATATAGCTTGTCCTGTTTTTTGTGAATCTAACAATGTGTCTCGCACGTAAATGACTTCAACATGATAAAAGAAGAAACAGGAAGCTGCCGCACGGAAGAAAATTGCTAAAAAACAGCAGCTCCGTGATGCGTCATAATCAGACAGTTCCAGTGGTTCGAAGGTGCACTATAACATTGAAACCTCTGACGAGTCTCCAGTGGATACCACTATGGTGAAGTCCAAAGCCTAGGAAGCTGCAGCGGCTACTTCCTCACCTTCCCTCTTCAAGACGAGTTTGATGGTGAAAACCCTCCTGCGAATAATGCAGAGGAGGGCAACACTAATGCTGAGGAGTCAGGCGATGATGATATAGAGGCAGAGGAGTTCGGTGACAAGGAGAGTGCTGCTGAAAAGTTCTGGTGAGCAGGTGGAGAACTTTGACCCTGATAGCACACCAGAAGCAAGGTCCAAATGATGGTTTGTACAAGTCTCTCGGGATGTATATTATGCAAGGCTCGCTCTCAATGACAAAGGGAACCCCAGCCATAATACTCAGGAGGAGCCCAAAATTCTGATCAATGACATGAATGAGGTTCCAGAGCTCAAAAGGCTGTTTGAGGTCTACAACATGCACTAGATGTCCAAGACTCCGACCAAATATAGCATGGAAATGGTGCATGAGTTCTACGAAAATTACTACTGCACCTTGGAGAAAAAGGCCCCCTCAAAGAATACAATTAAGGAGCCCATGCTAGACTCTATTAGGGTAATAACTATCCCAGTTGACATATCTGAGCGGACCATCACCCGGTGTAATACCCCAAAAATCCTAATATCAGACCCAGGAGTTAAAATGGAGAAAACAAGATTTTCTGCATCAGGTCACAGGATGAGATGTCTAGTGACCCATAGGGTACACCACGAGTCGTTAAGTGAATCATGGGGAGAAGGCTAGAAATGGCTGAGATTTTGGAGTTTGAGGCTGAACATGGGTGGGACCATGAGTCGTCGCCACCACCACAAGTCGTCAAGTGGTCTGTGGTCAAGTATTGAATGAAGGATGAAGGATTTGGGCAGTGTACCTAACGACTAGTCACCACGAGTCATCGGGATACGAGTCGTGGTGTCCCTCATGGTGACCAGTGAAGGTGGAGTTCTAGTGTAGCCAATGAGAGGTGACCATGACTCGTGGTCAGGGGCGACGAGTCGTCCAGTCCTCGTGGGAACTGGTAGTGTGTTTTTCCCTACGAATTTATTAAGGGCTTTTCCGTAATTCCTAATTTCCTAAGGCCTAAAATACATTGTTTTAATCTAAAAATAGAGTGTTTTAAGAGGGTTAAGTTCATTTTAGGATTATTCACTTCCATGCATACAAGTCTAGAAGTTCCTAAGGGTGATCAAGCCTAAATTCCTCAAGTTCTTCCCCAAATTCTCATTGGGCAATCAAGGGAGTTGAGAAATCATATTTATTCAGGTATGTAAGGCTATGAATGTGTGCAATAGTCCACTCCCATGCCCAATTATCTCTCAATTCATGAAAATCCTAATTGATGAATCTATGGGGTTCTTTTACACAATGTGTGAATTCTCTAAGTTTCAATTATGGGTATGATCTAAGTATGTTTCTAATGTTGAATTATGATTTATGGGCACGTTTTACAATGTTTTCAATTATAAATTATGTTTTCAAATTTTATAAATTATGATGCCCGTCCATGAAAGATCATGAAAGTTGAGATCTATGAAATATGTAGTCAAGCTTGAACAGATGCTTATAAAGAAAGTATGATTTCGAATTACCCTTGTCTATGTTCATGTTTTTGAATGATCAAGTGTATGTCAAGAATGTGTAAGTATTGGAAAATCCCATATGATCAAGTATGTTTCATGATTTATCTAAATTTCATGTTATCAACTTACCACATGGATTTTGAAGTCTAGACTCCCACTATTTTCATCTTGTGGTATGGTTTGAGCCAAGGCTCCTCATGTTATAATTTTAGATTTATGTATGTATGTTATGAGTCCGCTTCGTCACTGGATGATGGTTCAGCTTCGTTGAAGAACGATGGAGAGAATATGCATATTTTTGGGAGTAGTGTCTAGCACGGAGTAGGCTAAGGGTCAGTCAATCCTATGCCTCAGAACTACGCACCAATGTAGGTATGTTCAGATTATTTGGGACCTCCCTTGTGAGCTTTCCCTGCTCCCAAAGGGCCTTCAACTTGACATTGATATAATGGTAGAATCTTTAACCCTGGAAAAGCTTTAGATGGCTTTGCCCACTTGAGTGTGATAGTTGGGACCATGTAAGCTCTATCGTGGTAATGTCAGTTATATGAAGACTCTCCCATAGTTCCATATAATTTCAGTTATGCATGTTCATCAGTCATGATGTTATGTTTTCAGCAGGTTTTACTCAATGTTCACTTTTACTTATGATTATCAGTTTTCATCTTTGGGTCATTTGATTCACTTATGATATTCAGATATGTTCAGATCATGCTTTCAAAAAATAGCACGCAAGCCCTACTCTCAGAATCTTATCTTGATTATGTTTTAGAATATGAATGATTTTTGATTTTACTTACTTAGCAGTTTTACATACCTTGAATACTCAGTACATTCCACGTACTGACCACATACTCGATGTTATATCATTTCATTATACAGGCTCGGATATTCAGGCTCAGCTTCGTCATTATCTAGACCTATAGCTTTAGCACTTATCAGCCAAAGTTGGTGAATCCTCATCTTTCAAGGGCCCTTCTTTTCTATTTTATCTAGTACTTTCTGTTTCAGAATTTAGTGAGTTAGTGAGGGTCTTGTCCCATCAACTCGTCGGTAGTAGAGGCTTTTCAATCATGGTATGTAATCAACTTCGATATTGAGTTTTGTATTCCGATGTTGTGAGATTGTTGGACTTCTTCTATGTTATTTATGTTGATCTTCAACTTTACTATGTTGAGTTAGATGTTATGTTCATGCCATTGGTCGACTTGGAGCCTATATGGGTTCCTTGTTCCGTGTCTCGATCCGGGCCAATGTTCGGGTCATGACAAACTTAGTATCAAAGCATTAGGTTTTGAAGTGTCCTAGGGTGTCTGAAAGCCGCATCAAGTAAAGTCTTTTCAATGGGTGTGAAGCACGCCACACTTATGACGAAGAGGCTACGAGACATTTAGAAAATGTTCTCTTTTTTCATGATCTAAGTCGTGCAATGAACTATCTCTTTATCCTTCTAACTCGTGCTATACGCGTTTGCAGAATCATGCCTCATTTCCAAGTTAATGGAAGAAGAAACAGAAATGGAGACAGTCACAGGAATGGCAATAGAGATAGGCAGCAGTAGGCCCCACCTACCCATGAGGAGTATATACCCGAACCAGTTGCCCATGTTGAGTTTAGGGAATCCATACAGATTTTAGCTCAGGCCTTGACCGCCCAGGTCAATCAGAAGGCGGTAACGCATGTCTCTCAAAATGGGAATGCGGCGGTGGCAAGAGTCAGAGATTTTCTGAGAATGAACCCTCTAGAGTTTCTTGGATCGAAGGTGGATGAGGATCCACATGAGTTCTGATGAGGTTCGGAAGATCACCCAGATCATGGGGGTGATCGGAGAGGAGTGCGCGAATCTAGAGTCGTATTAGTTGAAAAGGGTTGTGTACATCTGGTTCAGACAATGGAAGGATAGAAAGGCAGTTGGAGCAGCCCCTATTGGTTGGGATGAGTTTCATGCCACTTTTCTGGATCGGTTCTTACCTCATGAGATGAGGGAGATCAAAGAAGTCGAGTTTGTGAACCTTAATCAAGGGAAGATGACAGTTCAAGAGTATGCCTTGGAATTTACTCGTCTGTTCAAGTATGCACCTGAGATGGTGGTGGATCAGAGTGCCCGAGTGAGATGCTTCGTGCATGGGGTAGTGGACTACCTAGTCAAGGATTTCCAAACCGTGATGATCCATCAGGACATTGACTCTACTCGGATAGTTCTGTACGCCCAGCAGATGGAGGTGGTGTAGATGAGTGAGCGACAGAGAGAGGCCAAGAGGGCCAAGATTGATAGCTTCGAATTCTCCCAACAGAGACCTAGTGGGCACCGTCAGCAGTCCCACTAGAGATCTTCAGCCCCAGTACCTTCGGCTATGAGTGTGCCATCCATATCCAAGCGCGATCAGAGAGGACGAGCATCAGGCTCTAGAGGACAGAGTAGCAGACCCGCAGAGACCAGCACTCCAGAGTGTAGCAGATGTGGATGAAAACATGTGGGTCAGTGCTTGGAAGGTTCAAGTACTTGTTTCGGGTGTGGGAAGCCCTAACACATGCTTAGGGATTACCCAGCAGCTAGACAGGGTCATGATAGGGGACGAGGCCCAGTCTCCAGTTTTGCAACTCCACCAGCATGCCCAGCACAGCAAGTGGCATCCACCAGTGCGGGTGGTGGACAATGTCAAAACAGATTCTATGCCCTAGCATCTCGTTAGGAGTAGGAGGTCTCTCTAGATGTGGTTACTGGTTTGTTATGAGTATTCCACCTTGATGTATATGCCTTGTTATATCCAGGGGCTACTTTATCTTTTGTGATGCCCTATTTTGCGAGTAGTTTTGGTGTTAGTTCCAAAATCTTATCACAACCCTTCTCAGTCTCTACTCCAGTCGGTGATTAAATTATAACAAGATGGGTATATAGAAATTGCCCTATCACAATAATTTAGAAAGTCACCTCAGCAGATTTAGTAGAGTTAGCCATGACTAATTTTGATGCTCAGCATGGATTGGTTATATGCATGTTATGCCTCAGTCAATTGTAGAACCCGTGCAGTAGAGTTCAGATTTCCGAGTGAGCCAGTCCTAGAGTGGAAGGATAGTTCACATGTGCCTATAGGTTGTTTCATTTCCTACCTTAAGGCTAGAAAGATGATTTTTAAAGGTTGTGTGTATCATCTAGTTAGGGTTAAGGATGCTATATCTGAAATCCCGACTATCTAGTCAGTGCCTGTAGTGTGTGAGCACCCAGAAGTGTTTCCAGATGATTTAATGGGAATCCCTCCCAACCCAGAGATTGTTTTTGGTATTGACCTTCTTCCCGATACACAGCCTATATCTATTCCTCCTCACAAAATGGCTCCAGCTGAGTTAAAGGAGTTGAAGGAGCAGTTGAAGGATCTTCTAGACAAGGGTTTCATCAGATCTAGCAAATTTCCATGGGGTGCACCAGCTCTCTTTGTCCACAAGAAGGATGGTTCTCTTCTCATGTGCATTGATTATCGGTAACTAAACAAAGTTACCATCAAGAACAGGTATCCTCTTCCCAAGATTGATGATTTATTTGACCAGCTTCAGGGTGCTAAGTGCTTTTCAAAGATAGACCTCAGATCTGGATACCATCAGCTCAGGGTTCGAGAGAGTGATATTTCGAAGACAACCTTCAGGACTCGGTATGATCATTACGAGATTGTAGTTATGTCTTTTGGACTAACGAATGTTCCTGCAACTTTTATGAATTTAATGATCAAGGTGTTCAAGCAATACTTGGATAAATTCATGATTTTGTTCATATATGACATCCTTATATACTCTCGGAGCGAGAAGGAGCATGTCACTTATTTGAGGGTGGTTCTACAGACTCTTAAGGATCACCAGTTGTATGCTAAATTCAGCAAATGTGAGTTTTGGTTGAACTCGGTGGCATTTTTTGGTCATGTCGTGTCAAGTGAGGGTGTACAGGTGGACTCTCAAAAGATAGAAGTGGTGAAGAATTGGCCAAGACCAGTGAGTCCTTCGGATATCAGGAGTTTCTTTGGTTTAGCTGGTTACTATCGAGGGTTTGTTGAGGGGTTTTCAATCATTGCAGCCCTGTTGACTAAAATCACCTAGAAGAGAGTGAAATTTCAATGGTCGGAGGCTTGTGAGAAAAGCTTCCAAGAGTGGAAGATTCGACTTAACTCAGCATCGGTGTTGACCCTACCTGAGGGTACCTAGGAGTTTGTGGTGAATTTTGACGCTTCAAGAATCGGCCTTGGTTGTGTACTCTTGCAACACGGTAAGGTTATAGTATATTCTTCCAAGTATCTAAAGGTCCATGAAAAGAACTATCTGACTCATGATCTCGAATTGGCGGCGGTAGTATTTGCCTTGAAGATTTGGAGACACTATTTGAATGGGTTCCATATGGATGTGGTTACGGACCAAAAAATCCTACAGTAAGTGTTCACCCAAAAGGATTTGAATCTACATCAGAGAAGGTGGTTGGAGCTTTTAAAGGATTATGAATGAGTGTCCTCTACCATTCCGGAAAGGCCAATGTAGTGCCAGATGCTCTTAGCAGGCTTTCCATAGAGATTGTGTCCCATATAGATGAGGAAAGGAAGGAGTTAGTGAAGGATGTACATCGGCTTGCACGGCTAGGAGTCCGTCTTGTTGACTAGATCGATGGTGGTGTCATTGTTCAGAATGGGTCAGAATCATATAGACAAATACGAGGACCCTATTTTGGTAAAGTTGAAAGAAGCCGTTCGGAATCAGAAGGTAGAAGTCTTCATCAAAAGGGGAGATGGGGTGCTTTGATATCAGGGTCTCTTGTGTGTTCTGGGTGTTGTCAATTTGAGAGATCGGATGTTGCATGAGGCTCATGGTTCCAGATACTCTATACTTCCATGTGCCACCAAGATGTACCGTGACCTACAGGAAGTCTATTGGTGGAGTGGCATGAAGAAGGACATAGCAGAATTTATGGCTAAGTGTCTGAATTGTCAACATGTGAAGGTTGAGCATCAAAGACCCGGAGGTGTGCTTCAAGATATTAGTAGCCCTACTTGGAAGTGGGAGGAGATCAATATGGACTTCATTACAGGGTTGCCTCGTATTCATCGACAGTATGACTCTTTTTGGGTGGTCGTGGATAGGTTGACTAAGGCAGCTCATTTCCAATTTGTCAAAACTACTGATTCAGCAAAAGATTATGCTAAGTTGTACATTCAGGAGTTAGTTCGGTTGCATGGAGTGCCATTGTCCATCATATCAGATAAAGGTACCTAGTTTACCTCCCAGTTATTCAGATCGTTTCAAAAGGGACTTGGTACTCAGGTCAAGCTTAGTACAACCTTTCACCCGCAAATAGATGGTCAGGCGGAGCAGACTATTCAGACTCTCAAGGATATGTTGAGAGCGTGTATGATTGATTTCAAGGGTTTTTGGGATGATCATTTGCCTCTCATTGAGTTTGCATACACAATAGCTACCATTCCAGCATTCAGATGGCTCCGTTTTAGGCTGTCTATGGGCGGATATATAGATCGCCCATTGGTTGGTTGAAGTTGGTAAAGCTGCAATGATAGGACCAGATTCATTCCATGAGGCTATGGAGAAAGTTCAGCTTATAAGGGACAGGTTGAAAATAGCTTAGAGTCTCCAAAAGTCCTATGAGGATGTGAGGAGGAGAGAACTTGAGTTTAAAGTCGATGATTGGGTGTTTTTAAAGGTGTCTCACATGAAGGGAGTGATGAGGTTCAGAAAGAAAGGGAAACTTAGTCCCTGTTATGTTGGTCCGTACCGAATTATGAAATGGGTTGGTAAGGTAGCATATGAGTTGGAGTTGCCCTCAAAATTAGCTTTAGTCCATCCAGTTTTCCATGTGTCCCTCTTAAAGAAGTGTTTGGGTGATCCATCTCTGGTTGTTCTGGTGGACAATGTCGGTATTAAAGATAGCCTTAGTTATGAGGAGGTTCCGGTAGAAATACATGATCGTCAGGTTCATAAGCTAAGGAACAAAGAAGTAGCCTCAATCAAGGTTTTTTGGAGGAATAAGCATGATGAGGGGGCTATGTGGAAAGCTGAAGCAGATATGATGGCTAAATACCCGCATCTATTTCCTTCCGACTCAGTCTCAGCTTGAGGTATCATTTTTCTTCCTTAGTACCCTATTCAGTTTCATGTTTAGCTCATGTGCCCCAGTTTCTTTCATGTCAATGAATGTATGTGTGATTCAGGAATTCAGTTGAGTCATGTAGTTCAATTCAGAGCAAGTCACTCCGCTAGTTTTCAGCATGTATGTTTAGTATTTGAGTATGATGATTGCATTTCTCTGATTTTCAATATGTTTCCCCATATTCGAGGATGAATATTCCCAAGGGGGAGATATTTTAATACTGTGAAAATCCTATGATCAGAGCCGGGAGTTGAAACAGAGAAAATAAGATTTTCTACACCAGGTCACAGGATGAGTCTTCCAGTGACCCGTGGAGTGCACCACGAGTCGTTGAGTGACTCGTGGGGAGGAGGCTAGAAATGGCTGAGATTTTGGAGTTTGAGGCTGACCACGGGTGGTACTACAAATCGTGGTCACCACCATGAGTCTTCAGGTGGTCCATGGTGAAGTATTGAATGAAGGATGAAGGATTTGGGCAATGTACCTAATGACCAGTCACAACAAGTCATCAGGCACACCACGAGTCGTGGTGTCCCTCGTGGTGACCAGTGAAGGTGGAGTTCCAGTGCATCCAATGAGAGGTGACCACGAGTCATGGTCAGGGGCGACGAGTCATCCAATCCCTCGTGGGGACTGGCAGTGTGTTTTTCCCTACAAATTTATTAAAGGCTTTTCCGTAATTCATAAGTTCCTAAGGCCCAAACTACATCGTTTTAATCTCATAATAAAGTGTTTTAAGAGGGGTAAGTTCATTTTAGGATTTTTCACTTGCATGCATGCAAGTTTAGAAGTTCCTAAGGGTGATCAAGCCTGAATTCCTCAAGTTCTTTCCCAAATTCTCTTTGGGCAATCAAGGGAGTTGAGAAATCAGATTTCTTCAGGTATGTAAGGCTATGAATGGGTGCAATAGTCCACACCCATGCCCAATTCTCTCTCAATTTATGAAAATTCTAATTGATGAATCTATGGGGTTTTTACCCACTATGTGAATTCTCTATGTTTCAATCATGAGTATGATCTAAACATGTTTCTAATGTTGAATTATGATTTATGGGCATGTTTTATAATGTTTTCAATTATAAATTATGTTTTCAAGTTTAAATTATGATGCCCATCCATGAAAGTTCATGAAAGTTGAGATCTATGAAATATGTAGTCAAGCATGAAGAGATGTTCATAAAGAAAGTATGATTTCTAATTACTGATCACGGGCAAAAATAGCATGCCCGTGATACGCTTTATAACTTAAATTAGTCGTGGTTATCTAAGTTATTTTATACATTTTCATGTGATTTTATATG
>JACEIK010005679.1:61287-79463 GCA_018107945.1 Datura stramonium
CTCGCATGATTATCTGGATTTAACTCTATGTTGCTCCTAGAGTAATTTCAGAATATTTCGTTGACCAAACTTAGACTTAATTAATCTTAATCGAAAATGTCTATAACCAATACTTTAGGAATTTAAGATCACACTAGAAATGGACAGTTAGAGGAATGGGTCCAGTCCCTGTGGGTTCGATAATTCGATTCTTAAAAAAGAACCACTATATTACTTGCACGACCCGTACACTTGCGGACGCGCTCGATGTGAAAAAGAGTCATCAATTACCCATGTCTATGTTCATGTTTTCGAATGATCAAGTGTATGTCAAGAATATGTAAGTATTCTGCAAGGCCATATGATCAAGTATGTTTCTTGATTTATCTAAATTTCATGTTATCAGCTTACCACATGGATTTTGGAGTCTAGACTCCCACTATTTTGAACATGTGGTATGGTTTGAGCCAAGGCTCCTCAATTTATGACTTTAGATTTATGTATGTATGTTATGAGTCATCTTCGTCACTATACGATGGTTCAGATTTGTTGAAAAGCGATGAAGAGCATATGCATATATTTGGGAGTAGTGTCTAGCACCGAGTAGGCTAAGGGTTAGTCAACCCTATGCCACAGAACTGCGCATCAACATAGGTATGTTCAGACTATTTGTGACCTCCCTTGTGATCTTCCCCTTCCCCAAAGGGGCCTTCAACTAGATATCGATATCATGGTTTCATCCTTAGCCCTGGAAAAGCTTTGGATGGCTCTGCCCACTTGATTGTGATAGTCGGGACCATGTAAGCTCTATCTTAGTAATTTCGATTATTTGACGAGTCTCCCATTGTTCCTCATCATTTCAGTTATGCATGTTCATCAGTCATGATGTTATGTTTTCAACAGGTTTGACCGAGTGTTCAATTTTACTTATGATTATTAGGTTTCATCTTTGGGTCATTCAATTCTGTTATGATATTCAGATATGTTCAGATCATGATTTCAAAAATAGCATGCACGCCCTACTCTCAGAATCTTATCTTGATTATGTTTTATAATATGCATGATTTATTATTTTACTTACTTAGTGGTTTTACTTACCTTGCATACTCGCTAAATTCCATGTACTGACCACATACTCTATGCTGTATCGTTTCATGATACAGACTCGATTATTCAGGCTCAGCTTCGTCATTAGCCAAACCTGTAGCTTTAGCACTTATTAGCCAAAGTTGGTGAGTCCTCATATTTCGAGGGCCCTTCTTTTCTATTGTAACTAGTACTTTTGTTTCAGACTTTAGTGAGTTAGTTGGGGTCTTGTCCCATGAAATCGTATGTAGTAAAGGCTTTTCAAACATGGAATGTAATCAGCTTCGGTCTTGAGTTATGTATTCCGATGTTGTGAGATTGTTGGACTTCCGCTATGTTATTTATGTTGATCTTCAGCTTTACTATGATTGAGTTAGATCTTATGTTCATGCCATGGGTCGACTTGGAGCCTCTCGGGGTTTCTTGTCTAGTGTCTCGATCTGGGCCTATGTTCAGGTCGTGACACCCGGGTCTTAATTAGTGGTGACAAAACAGTGCTGACC
Source organism: Datura stramonium (assembly GCA_018107945.1). Classification (NCBI taxonomy): domain Eukaryota; kingdom Viridiplantae; phylum Streptophyta; class Magnoliopsida; order Solanales; family Solanaceae; genus Datura; species Datura stramonium. Next base: position 62,856 of record JACEIK010005679.1, read on the forward strand.
CGAACTATTGAGTATGACCACTAGATGGAGGAAATGAAGGGGATCAGAAAATTGAGCAGCAAGGACAAATTGATTCACTTTCAGTGGATGGCTAATATTATTGCTGAGGATAAGGAGGGAGCAGAATGGGTCACAGGTAGGAAACCGATCTATAAGGCTTCCCTGAACTTCTTGGCCAAGTCGTGGTGGTCCATTGTCTGACATCAGCTCACACCTACGGTGAATGATAACGTTTTGACTGTAGATAAGGAAGCTTTGGTGCCATGTATTATGTCTAAGTACCTGCTAAACATTCCCCAGATTATTGCCATAGAGATTCGGGAGCGAGCGGTCAAACATCACACTACACTTCCGTTCCGAGCCTTGTTTACCAGTTATGCATGGAGTCTGGAGTGTCTGTCTTCCCAGATATTGATCATATGATTACGAACATCAAGATGGTAGAAATAACATTGATTAAGGATGATTTATATCCGGTCGCCAGAGTCCAAGTTCCATTTGGTGGACCCAGATTGAGTGAGAGTGCACGGAGAGGAGGTGAGTAGGGTGATACATCTGGCTAGGCTGAGCAGTCCATGGAGTTTCCTTCCACTCAAGCCAATGATGCCGCATCTACAACTCCTATTCCATCAGGAAGCACAACCCAGTCCATTCCCACTGGGTACTTGCTGATCCCAGAGAATGACATGAGAAAATGGCCAAGAGATTGATAATTGCGGAGCGGAAGATTGACATGTTGCTCGAGAAAGTTAAGCCGTAGGTAAAAAAGGAAATAGAAGATGCATCACAGGCGTTACACATGAGATTGGATGGTTTCGAGGTATGCCTCAACTAGTTTCAGTCTGATGCTCATACCCGGGACTGGGACATGATGGAGAGAGAGCTAGCAGAATTGAGAGCCTCCGTAATAGAGTTGTCATCCAGACCGACTCCACTATTACCATCGTAGGCTTCATCAGTGATAGAGGAGGACATGGATGTAGACATTCCTTAGTTCTTTGACTTTGAGCCAGCCCCACGTGAAAAAGGCAAAAATAAGTAGGCTACCGAGGGAGCAGAGGATGAGGAAAGAAGAAAACAAAAGAAGTAAAGCAGGCATTGAAGGCTGCCCTTAAAGAAAGCCGGCACACCGCTGATGCGCAAGAGTGAGAGATACTGGAGAGGGTGAAAGTTGCAGGCAGCTCTAGTATACGGGTGGTGCCCGAGGAGAGTGGGGGAACAATTAATTCTCCCGTGCGGACAGCTTCAGAGAACGCACAAGCCACAACCGGTGCCACTGCTACACAGACTGGAGTCGTGAATGAGACTCCAACTGCTGAGGATTCTGGGGTTATAACTGCAGCACCCGTTGACTAGACCACTGGCATCTAGGATGCCCAGGTATGTCCTTATTCTCATGTTTTACTTTTTTAAATGCGTCGAGGACGCCGTATGATTTTTTTTGATGGGGGTGGAATAGTACTTGATATTTGTTGAACATAACTCGGGTTTTTTCTTACTGGATATCTTTTCCCTCAGGTGTTCTTTATCTAGTAGAAGTGGCATGTTTAGGGTTTTTTGTTTTATTTTGTCTTGTTGGTTAACTGGAAGAAAAATAGGAGGCATAAGAGCAGTCAAACAAAGCATGTCATGAACTGATTTTGTGATGTATGTTAAAATGACACCCTTCCTAAATGCTTTTGTGTAAATATACCTGTGTTGTGAGGTGTGACCAGAGTGGATCTTTGTATGGCATTATAGGTATCTATAGGATAATTAATGCCTAAGTTGTGCATGAACCTGGTATTGGAACCTAGTCGTGCAATCAAGTGCTTGTGTGAATGAGGCATAGAGTTGGTTCTACTGTGTGTGTCAATCTAGAACTTACTTGGTTAGTCATACCGAGGTATAGGACGGGAGATTAGGAAAGGATCATATGATATTTTTGATAAATAGTCCACTTTAGCCTTAAAAGACCGACCAAATGAGTATAAATATCCCGTGATACTGAATTTGAGCCGAAATTGACCCTTTTTGTTGTTTAACCAATTTGCATTCCTGCTTTAATTATAATGAACCTGTTTTGGCCTTAGTCCCTCTTTGGACACTGTGAACCTCAACTCAGACAAATTTCCTAAGTTGAGGGTGGCTATTATAGGGGTGAATAAGAGGAGTAGGGAAAGTGATTGAATAATGCAAACAAAAGGGCGGGTGCGGTGTGCTTAGATATAAAAGAGAAATAAATGTGTATACCTGATGAAGAATGCATAAAAGAGAAGAAAAAAATAAAAAGAGAAAAAAAAAGAGAAAGTGCAAAAGAATAGCCCGCACCCGTGGTGTTGAGCCGAAATTTACCCTTTTTGTTGTTTAACCAATTCGCCTCCTACTTTAATTATTATGAACCTGTTTTGGCATTAGTCCCTCCTTGGACATTGTGAACCTCAACTCAGACAAATTGCCTAAGTTGAGGGTGGCTATTATAGGGGTGAATAAGAGGAGTAGGGAAAAGGATTGAATAATGCGAAAAAAAGGGCGGGTGCGGTGTTCTTAGATATAAAAGAGAAATAAATGTGTATACCTGATGAAGAATGCATAAAGAGAAGAAAAAAAGAAAAAGAGAAAAAAAAGAGTAAGTGAAAAAGAATATCCGGCACCCGTGGTTTTGAAGAAAAAGAAATAAAGGAAACAAATCATAAAGGGAAAAAAGTGAAAAGAAGGTTAATTGGAGCCAATGTTAGTGTAGTGCCAAGGAGGGTTAAGTTACTATTCCAATATCTCCCGTACCCAACCCTGAGCCTACATTACAAGCTAAAAAAAAGTCCTATAGTGATCCTAGTTCAACCGTTTGAAAACTGAGGTATTGAAAGTAAAGGCAAGCTTATTGTATTGTATGCACACAACTAGAATTTATTTGTGAGAGCGAGTGAGTTCTTACCCAATCCCAAGATAAAACATTGTCATGATCATATATATATGTGTGTGTGTAGGACTTCTTTGCAGTGAGGGAACGAGATTGCATTGGTTGATTGCTAGCGAATGTCAGTTGTGTGTGCTTGGTTGGGTAGTGATAATATGATGCCATCCTTTTCTCCTATTGTGTGATGCTGAGTCCTCGCACCAGTTTTTGTTTTAAACATGGTAGGAGGGAGTTTGATTGAGTGAACATCTTGTATGCTTTGTGAGTTTGGACTTCCATGCATCTTCTACGTTTTCTCTAGTTAAGTGTCGACATGGGGTGATTTTAATTTGTTTACCTGAGGACATGCAAACATGCTAAGTTGAGGGTATTGATGTACCGTGATTTTATGGCACTAGAAATGCTTAAAACTATGTGAATATGCATTACTTTTAGGTTCATTTATGTGTATATGACACGTTTTGGTAATTTTGCAGGTAAAACAGGTCATGGGAGTTGAAACTGAGAAAAGAACAGAAAAAGGGAAAAAATGCCTCATACGAGCCTTACTATAGACCCTTGGTCGTTACCACAGGCTGTCTTAATCAGTCGTTGCATCCAATTAAGAGAAGTGGTTAAGCAAAGTGTTAAGCAACGACCGAAACACACGGAACCGTAGGAGAGTACAACGAACTGTCCTGTTCGCTCGTGGGTTGAATTAGAAAGTATGTTAATATGAGTCTCATTCAACGGATGGATCCTACAGACCATATGAACTTATAATGAATCGTCCTATCCGTCCATGGAAAGGATCAAAGAAGAGTGATTAGAGAAGGCATCATCCAATGGACAGACAGTACAGACCTTCTCATCGAAGAACGGGTTGTTCTGAGCACCCATACCTCTAGGATTAGAGACCATGCTCAAGAGGCCAGGAAACAACAGACCGGACCAATGGCTCATAGGATCTCACAACGAGCCATTGTCTGAAGCCAAATGTCAAAAAAAAAAGACATGTCTGAGGGGAGCAACGACAGGACCAACAAACACTCTAACGGGCCGATGAAGCTTCCGACAAACTGTGGTACCTGCCGACACCAAAATATAAGTTGATTTAGGAAAGGATTTGTTTTATATCTATCAATATTTTGTTTAGGTTTATTTTACAATTTATGCGATTTTTACAACTTTCCACTATATTGTTCGAGTTTTTGATTAACACTAAGGTTCAAGAAACAAGTTTCATAACTTTGTTCTTGAATTTGGTGATTCAAACGACTTTGGAGTATTAATATTAGATTATTGTTGATTTATTCAAGACGTATGGTTTCTTCTACAAATCATTGTAAGTTGAAATTATGATTTCCTCTTTAATCTCTAATTGTAATCTTTCAAGCATGAGTAGTTAAATCCACAACTAGGGTTGTGGGAACCATGATGAATTAACATACGCAAAAATACTTAGTGAATCTTGAATGGAGTTTATGCATGTATTGTTTTTCCCTTCGTTTTAATTATTTCTTAACAGTTGCAAACGTTAGAATTTGCCTTCTTCTTACTCACTGGATCAAGGGGAGTAAGGAATGAGAAAAGGGATTAACAACGGAGATTTGAGGCTATCAACCCTCATCTAATAGGTTGACCTTGTCCGGGAATAGCTAATCCGATATCAAGGGTAAGGGTAAATCAAGTATACATCTGCATACGGATCAAGTTGCATGGTGATAATCATCTAAATAGGGGACCAACCATTTAGGTGAATTTAGCTTACCGATATTGCATGTTAAGCACCAGAATAGATCACTAGAATAAAACGCCTTGTGGTTATGAAGTTATGGGGAATACAATCCTAGTCAACTTATTCTTTGAATTCAATCAATTTTAAATCAAGGATCTACTCGTTACTCTTTACTGTTTTCTATTATTTCTTTCTACAATATCACCCCATAGGAAATAAGTACGCTAATACTAATACTTAAATGCATTAACTAAGGTCCTCACCATATTCCTCGTGGGATTTAACCCCAACACTGGTTGGGTTCTATATTTGACATTGATCTCTTTATATCTCATTACAAGGTGTAATTAAGGAGACATCAAGCACCTGTTCAATCTCTCCTTAAAATTGTGTGCGCACCACATGAGGAGCCCTCTTTGTTTTGTGCCTGTTTAGATCTGTATCATCTTCAAAATAATTCTTCAGAAAACTAACAAGAAAAGTAGGATGAATTTTCAACCTTTCCATCAATTTTAGTCTATAAACAACTTCGCCTATCTTTTGTACCACCTCAAATGGGCCATTATATTTGGGAATCAGTCTCCTATTTCTCTGTTTACTCACAATTTGTTTCCAAATCTATGGTGTGAGCTTTAGTAACACTTTGTCACCTACTTTAAATCCCAATGGGCGTCTATGCTGATCGACATATTTCTTCTTGTGACTTTGGGCCTTGCGCAAACTATATTATTCTTCTACTAGCATCTCATGCTTGTCCCTTACATTATAGTAAGAAACCGAGCATTTCCCTTGATGCTTCTACTTTGCGACATCTAGCGGCATCATGGACTGTCTGCCAAAGATTAATTCGAAGGGACTCATCTAGTTGTTGATAACTTGTGATGATTATAGCAAAACTGCGTTGTATCAAGCAAGTCTACCCAATTCCGCTAGCTCACTATCATGAAGTGTCTATAATATTCCTCCAACAAGTGATTAATTCATTATGTCTACCCATATGTTAGAGGGTGATTTGCTGTCAAAAATTTCTACAACCACCATTATAGATGCCTTACCGTCAACCTTTGGGATCCCAGTAATAAAGTCCATAGAAACAGACCTCCATGGCCTTTCAAGAAATGGAAGAGGTTGAAAAAAACTTGTTTCCTTCTTACTTTCAGTTTTATCTAATTGGCAAACTAGATAAGTTCTTATGTAAGCTATCTTCCATCTCTGGCCAGTAATAAACACGGGACAACAAGGCTAATATTTGTTCCACACCCGAATGACCATCCCATGTAATGTCATGTGCCTCCTACATCAAGTCTCTACGCAGCCCACCACCTTGAGGTACGGCGATTCTCCCCCCTTTGAAATAAAGGAGATCGTCCTAGATCTAGTACCTCCTAACTATTCCCTATCTCACTTGACTCATCAATTTCACATACAATGTGTCATTAATAGCACATATTCTAATCTTATCAAGAAAAACAGTTTCTAGTTTTTAAATTGAATATATAACAGAAAAATACCTCTTTTTGGCTCATGGTGTTAGAAACTTGGTTGTGTTTTTCCGGCTTATGTTCCCCCACGAAATTATATTTTGCCAAGAATTCTTTCCAACGTGCTTTCTTTGGACAGCTTGCGTTGAGTCTTGAAAAATGCGTTCCGTTGAATCTTGAAAAATGTGTTGGCAAGCTATCAACCCGACAAATATGCTCTCCAAGTCTGCAAGCAATGTACAACAGCAACCATCTTTTTCTCATGAGTCGAATACCTTTGCTCAACATCATTCAACTTCCTACTTTAAAAGGCCACAGGATGACCATCCTGCACAAGAATGCCCCCAACGACCTTATCGGACGCATCTTTATGCACTTCAAACGACAAATCAAAATTAGGCAGCTCTACAATAGGCTCCTATGTTATTGCTTCCTTTAACAATTGGAATGTAGCTTCACACTGATCGGACCGTGCCCATTTAACATTCTTCTTCACCAAATCTGTCAAGGCGGCTTCCTTCTTAGAGTACTAGAAATGATCTTGTAGTAATAATTGGCCATTCCAAAACACGATTGCAACTCTTTTACGTCACTGGGTGCCTGCCAATCCATGATTGCCTGCACTTTATTTAGGTCCATAAGAACATGATTTTGGTTCACCAAGTGCCTAAGGAACCTGATTTCTTTTTTAGAAAATTCACATTTTTCCATCTTTAGATACAATTTGTACTCCCTCAAATGGAACAACACCATGCTCAAATGTTTCAAGTGTTCATCAATAGTTGCAACAATGTCGTCTAAGAAAACTACAACAAACTCATCAAGATACTCAAACAACACGTCATTCATAAAATTACAGAAAGAGGTCAGGGAATTGGTTAGCCCAAACGACATTATAAGGAATTCATACGACTTACCTAGTTACACAAGTAGTTTTATGCTTATCACCCTCTGCTATCCTAACCTACCAATAACCAGACATAAGATCTAGTTTAGTAAACTAGCATGCCTTGCTCAGCCTGTCCATCAAGTCTTGCATCAGCAACATCGAATATTTATTCTTCACTGTCACTTTGTTCAGTTCCCTATAATCCACACACATCCTTAAGGATCCATCTTGTTTCTTTTGAAATAAAATAGGAGCACCATACGGAGTCCTTGAAGGCTGAATCAGTCTAGCATCCAAAAATTCATTTAATTGTTTGTGAAATTCAACCAACTCTTTAGAAGTCATTCGATAAGGTGCTTGGATAGGGGTAATTGATCCTAGAAGTAACTCAATTTTAAGATCAATATCCCTTCTTGGTGTCAGCATCTTTGGAAATTTAGAGAGCACCACATTAACATACTTTTTCAACACTTGTGCCACGGAATCGGGCACTTCAACCTTCACATCTAGTTTGACTTCAATCATGGTAGCAAGAAAGGTTTGATCTCCCTTCTTCAATCCCTTCTCCACGACAGTAGAAGAAACAATAGGCATCTTTTACTTATTCACTTTCTCGACTTCTCCATAGGGATGAACAACCTTGATAAAAGTCGGTTCCGCCTCATCTATTTGCATCATTCCATCCAAATGAGGAAATGGAACAAACTGATACTTCTTCAAGAAATCAACTCCAAGTATAATATCAAATTCTCCCAGCGGTATCACCATCAAATTATGTTTTCTAGTCCACTCTTTAATGACCATGAAACATACGTCATTCCCACAATAGCTTGTGCTTTAGTGTTAACAGTTTGTACATACGATGGACATTCTTCAACATCGGCCCATACTTGGTAGCAACTTTGACATCAACAAAAATATGAGTAGCTACAGTATCCACCATTTCCACCATATGATTTCCGTTAACTTTCAGTTCAATATGAATCAAGGTAGCATGAAGATTAGAAGAAGACTTTGATGACTCTCTGACAACATTCATCAAACTAAGGTTGTCAAAAGACAATCCTAATGGATTTGCCAAAATAGCAGCGACTTCTTCTCCTTCCACATATTTATTCATACTTCTAGAAAGAAATGCATTCACCCATTCACGGCTGAGATAGCTTCTTCCCAAACATGGACCACCACACGTCCAACAACCTTTTGTGTTACCATCTTTCAATTTAGCCTTCCCATTTTTAGCATTTACCACAACCTTTCCTTTTTCCACATACTTTTTATACCCCTCCTTCCTCCATTCCCCTTTCCTATCTACCTTTTTCTTTTACTTAGAAGGAGTAGGAATTTCAAAAGCATCCTAAGTTGAGTGAAAATCCACCAACAAGTCAACAACAACAATGGCACTAGAGAGGTCTTTCACATTCTACCTCCTTAGTTCATTTTTTGCACACGCTTGCGTTCTCGAAATGAAATAGTGTAGCTTGTCATCATCTGACATGTTCTGTATATCCAACATCAAAGAAGTAAATTCTTTGATATAATCCCACACCAAACCTATTTGCCTCAATCTCTTCAAATGGTTCCTAGCAAGCCAAGATGCGTTGTTATGAAGGAATTGGTCCCTCATTTCCTTCTGCAATTTTGCTGAAGTATTAATTTTTGGTCGACTAGAACTCTCATCATCCATGTTCCTTGTTCTCCACCAAAATTTAGCATAACTTATCAAGTGCATCGTAGTGATGTTTAACTTAGCACCATTAGAAACACGGGCAGTAGAGAAATACTGCTCCATGTCCCAAAGGAAATTTTCCAATTCCTAGGAACATCTCTTACCGATAAAAGCTTTAGGTTCTGAAATTTTTACTTTAGAACATTTGTCATGGATTTGTCCTCTACCAGCAGCCACCGTACGACGCAACACCACTATTTCAGTGGCCAAATTTTCATTTTCCTTCTTTAGATTCTCGATCTGTAGATTGGCATTATTATGACAATTGTTGAAATCCAACCATTGGGTCAAGAAAGTCTCACAAATCTGTGCTAGTTCCGTGTTCAGCCCATGTAACTGGGTCTTCAAATCAACCACACTCAAATCATTGTCATCCTCAATTGTTACACCAACAAGGGCCTCCAAACGTGTAAATTTTACCCTCAGTTCAGTGTTGGTCACCATCTTCTAGGTCATGTATAGCCTAGGCTCTGATACCGGCTGCAATATGGGTGATTTGTTCGAGCACACCACAGCCCCGTAGTCGCACAACATAGCTTCGCGCACACGCCTTGCTGTCAAGGGTCTTAGATTAATTAGGCACAAAAGAAACATACAAGCACAAATAGTAATTATAGGAAATAAATCCCAACCTTTATTATCTCATAGATACAAAGGACTACTGAATTTGGAAGGTTTACAATGACATTTAATGTCTTAGCCAAATTTTGACTACCAAAATTTAAGCCTGTCAGCCGGCAGTTACAAGAGAGGGGGGGAGGAGGTTCCAGGCACATGCCAACTTACAAGAAAATATAAAACATCATCTAAGGTACAAGGGCGCCGAAAGGCAGTTACAAATTCAAAATTCAAAATTCAAATCAACCAACTGGCAGATGTGTCGGGCGTGCATGGGGCCAGCGCACATGCCGCGCACCTGACTGGCTAAGGCACATAACACACACATGGCCAGCCTTTAGTGCCCTCAACTTCCAACACTTAGAATACTTTCCACTTTCCTTTCCTGCCGATGCCATGCCAAAGGCCCACAAGCTTTCCTTGTACCCTTCTAGCCTTTGCCAATGCCAACGCCTTGTTGAGTCATCCCACAGCTTGCACGCATGCCCGCTAGGTGCCATGTGCCTGTCTTTTGCCCCTCATTGTTCAAGGCTACCTTTCCAACACTCAAGTACCTTTCCTCATTCGAGTTCCATGCACGAATATCCAGCCATGTACACTACTTCTGGAGCCCACAAGTGCCCGTGCCTAAGGGGCAGTACATAAGCCCTTGGCATGCCACTGCCGATGTTGGTCAAGTTCGATCTTGCGGGTCTAACATGTTTACTCTAAGTCTGAATTCTATAATTAATGGTTGAAAATATTAATTTACTTTTTTTTATCTTGATTTTTCTTGAGCGAGAGGAGTAACATATGGGTGAGGAAGCATTAGTGAGGATTTGGGTCATGGATATATGAGGTTGAGCTAGAGATAGTAAAAAAATCATTTTCATCACCCATTAAAGGGTTGAGGCTAGAGATAGTTCAGCTTTTCCTCAAGCTTTTAGTGGTTGATTTATATTATTGACCTTGGGGTTTGAGAAAATCCAATGCAAATTCACCCAAGTGGTTGAGAAACATCGGGTGTAGCCTTTGCCACTGCTATTTATATTGTAATTAATATTTGAGACTAGTTAATTAACCCCAATCCAATTGACGCCCCTATCAAAAGCATATCCCCATTTCATTCTCATTACTTGCAACAATCAATTTGCTTTGTTTTTAATTTGACATTAGAATTCTATAGCTTATTTGTTTTCCCCCAATTTTCCCTTTTTACAATATAAACAATGATGCATATGAAATTTATTTACTCTACGACTTTTGGTTGATCTATTCCAACTCCATGTATATTCGACCCTGACTCATCGTTGGGAAAATTATATTGCATATGACCATTTACACTCTCTCACTTTTAGGAGTGGATTTGGACGTTATTAATTTTGGGCCCGTTGTCGGGGAGTTGAAGACGATTACTAGTAGTTTTTAAGTAATTCAATTGTGTTTTTGCATTTTGTGTTGTTTTTGTTTTTTGTTTTTTGTTTTTTGTTTTTTGTTTTCTGGTTGTTTAGGTTTGCAAAAGATGAGCCACACTAGTAACGCCAGGCAGCATGGATGTTGCAATAGAGGGGGAAGATGACCCAATAATCAATGACATGGTTGGTGCCATTTGCCTATCACCTATGATAGGGAATACAATCTTTCATGTTACGAGTACCATGCTTCACCTTTTGCAAATAAAAGGTTTTTTTGATGGATAAGCTTCTGAGGATGCTAATCGGCACCTCAGAAATTTCATAAAGATATGTCAACCATTCAATATCACAAACATAATCCATGCGTCGATAAGGTTGCAGCTGTTCCCATTCTCTTTAATAGGTGAAGTAACAGTGTGGTTGGAGGAGTTGACTCCGAGGTCTATAACTTTTTGGAATGAATTAACTAAAGCCTTCTTGGATAGGCTTTCCCCTCCATCTCGGATGCTACAGTTGAGATACAAAATCAAAAACTTTTTTCAACTCCTGGGGAAGCCCATTCACAATGTTTGGATTCGATTCAAAAATAAGGTGGCCAATTTTCCCAATCATGGTTTTCCTGATGGAGTATTACTCAAAAGATTCTATAGGTCTCTTGATTCCATCAACAAGTTCGTGGCCAACAACCTTGAAGGGGTTTCAATTATGGACCAAACATATGGATTGGTCAAGGTCCTCCTCGATAGAATCACAAAAATGAATAAAGCCTAGGATACTAGGGACATCGAGTTGTCTACTAGTGGTACTTCATCTAGGTATCTTGCTACTGAGTTGAGAAAACATGATGAAGAGAGGGATGAAACCTTAGCAAAAATGATTACCCAAGTGGAGCTAACGGAAAAACACTTGTTGGGGTTAGGATCCAAGGGAGTTAATGCTGTGGGAGCTCAATGTCCCAACCAATATGATGGTGATGCTTCACGAACGCAGTATGATGATAAATGCAACTTTATGGTTGGTAAAATGATGGGATCTTGTCAAGGGAACCAAGTTTCCAATCAAGGTCTTGGCGTCCCATGATGGAAATCAAGGTTCGAGAGATCAAGGTTATAATACCCTGAAAGCCCTAAGATCAGATCCAAGGGTTCAAACGGAGAAAGAAGGAAATTTTGCACCAGGTCACATGATGAGTCATCTAGTGACCCATGAGGAAACTTCACAAGTCATTAAGTGACTCATAAAGTGAAGGGAGAATTGGCAGGAACTCATGGATAGAGAGTGACCATGAGAGCAGCAATGAGTCGCGGTCAGGGATACGAGTTGTTAAGTGAGTCATGGTCAAGATGGTCTATGGTTCAAGGTTTAATTTTATGGAGATTCCACGAGAGGCAGCCACGAGTGGTGAAGTGAATCCATGACTCATGGATTTGGTCACAGTTAGGAGTAGGATTTGAAGTTTGATATTGGGCAGTGTTCATCACAATTGGGCCACCAAGAGTGGTGGTGTCCCTCGTGGTGACTGGCAGAGTGTATTTTTCCTGTGTTTTAGTAAGGGTGTTTTCGTAATTCCTAAGCCCCTAGTTCATAAAGTACATAATTTTAAGCTTAGTTAGGAGGCTTTTAAGGATGCCTAACCTATTCTGAACCTCCCCATTCCATGTATGTAAGATCAAGGAGTCTATTGAAGATCAAACTAGAGGATTCCTTAGATTCTTCCTCAATTCACGTGGATTCTCAAGAGTGGTTGTTCAATGTACCTAGGTATGTAGGGTTATAAATGGGAGTATTCCTTCATTCCTATTCCCAAATCCTTTCAAATTCATGAAATCCTAAGTTGATGAATCTATGGGGTTTTAACCCTATTAGTGGAATTCTCTAAGTATCTATCATGGTTAAATTCTATTCACGTTACTAGGGTTGTTTTAAGATTCATGGGAATGTCTTATAATAATTTCAATTACAAATTATGATTTCAAAGTTTTACAAATATGATGCCCAATTATGAAAGTTCATGAAGAATTGAGATTTATAATCTATGTTTCTAAGTATGATGAGATGTTTGTGATGAAAGTATGATTTCGAATTACCCATGTCTATTTTCTTGTATTTGACTATAAAGTCTATTCCAAAGCATATTTAAGTTTGGGCAAGCCAATATGATCAAGTATGTTTCTTGATTTACTTAATTTCATGTTATTAGCTTACCACATGGTTTCAGAGTCTAGACTCCCACTTTTCATCTTGTGGTATGGTTTTAGCCAAGGCTCCTCATGTTATGTTTTAAGACATGTATATTATGTTATGATTCAGCTTCGTATCAAGAAAATGGTTCGGCTTCATTGAACGAAATGATGGATAGCATATGCATGTTTTTGGGAGTAGTGTCTAGCACCGAGTAGGCTAAGGGTTCAGTTAACCCTGTGCCTCAAAACTACGTGCCAACATAAGTATGTTCAAAATATTTGGGACCACCCTTGTGAGATTTCCATGCCCCCGAGTAGCCTTCAGCTTAATATTGATATCACGATTATGCCCTTAGCCCTGGAAATTCATTGGAAGGCTCTGCCTACTTGAGTGTAATAGTCAGGATAATGCAAGCTCTATCGTGGTAATGTAAGTTATATGAAGAGTCTCCCATTGTTCCTCATGATTTTCAGTTATGAATGTTCATCAGTTATGATATTATGTTTTCAGCAGGTTTGACCCAATATTTAATTTTACATATTATTATAAGTTTCAGCTTTGGGTCATTTGAATCAGTTATGATACTCAGTCATGTTTTCAGATAATAGCATGCAGGCCTTACTCTCAGAATCGTATCCTGAATGTGTTTATGATATGCATGATCTCAGTTTTGCTTACTTAGCAGTTTACTTACCTTGCATACTCAGTATATTAGAAGTATTGACCGTATACTCTATGTTATATCATTTCATGATACAGGCTCAGATGTTCAGGTTCTGTCCTGTCGTTAGCCAGATCACCAGACTTTGCATTTCTTAGCCAATTGGTGGGTCATCATCCTTTGAGGACCTTCTTATGAGCTTGTTATCAGTACTTTCAGTTTCATCTTGTTAGTAAGTTAGTTGGGGTCTTGTCCCATCAACTCATCAGGTTGTAGAGACCTACAGACATAACATGTATTCAGCTTCGGATCAGTATTATGTTTTTCGTTGTTCAGATGTTATTAGATTTTCAGACTTCCTCTATTTCAAATGTCAAATTTATAATTTTTTTGTTGAAGCTTTAGTCGTTATGTTCATGCCATGGGTCAACTTGGAGCCTCTTAGGGTTCTTTGTCCCGTGTCCCGATCCAGGCCTAGGTTTTGGTCATGACAAACTTGGTATTAGAGCATTAGGTGTTGAAATTTCCTAGGGTGTTTGAAAGCTGCATTAAGTAGTGTCTTTTTCATGGGTGTGCCATACCTATGACAAAGAGGCTACGAAATATTTTAGGAAACTTCCCTTCTTTCTTGATCTATTTCGTGTTATGAAATTTCTCTTTGCCCTTCTAACTCGTGCTATACACGTTTGCAGAATTATTCCTCCTCGCTGAGTTAATAGAAGAAGAAACGGAAATGGTAATGGCCATGAGAATGGCAACAAAGATGGGCACCAATAGGCCTCACCAGTCCCCGAGGATCATGTGCTCGAGCAGGTTGCCCATGCAGAGTTTAGGGTAGCCATCCTGTTGTTGGCATATCTTTGAACGCCCAGGTACTCTAGTAGGCAGAAGTGTATGTTCCCCGGAATGGGAATGCGGAGCGACATAAGTCAGGGAATTTCTTAGGATGAACCCTCCGGAGTTCCTTGGATTGAAGGTGGATGAGGATCCACACGAGTTTATTGATGAGATCCAGAAGATCACCCAGATTATGAGGGTGACAGGGGAGGAGTGTATAGATATATCCTCTTACAAGCTAAAAGGGGTTTCCCATATCTGGTTCATACAATGGAAGGATAGCAGAGCAGTGGAGCAGGACCCATTGGTTGGGATGAGTTTCTCACCACTTTCTTGGATCTGTTCTTTCCCCGAGAGATGAGGAAAATCAAAGCAGCTGAATTTGTGAACCTAAGGCAGAAAAACATGATGGTTCAGGAGTATGCTTTAGAGTTCACCCGCTTATCCAAATACGCACCAGGGATGGTGGCTGATCAGAGGACTCGAGTGAGCAGGTTCGTACATGGGATAGCGGACTACTTGGTCAAGGACTACAGGACCATTATGATTCACCAGGATATTTACTTCTCATGGCTGGTTTTTCACGCCCAGCAGGTAGAGGGGATACAAGTGATTGAGCGGGAGAGAGGCTAAGAGGGCCAGGACCGACAGTTTTGAGTCCTCCCAGTAGAGGCTTGGTGGGGGGCAACATTAGCAGTCCCATTGGAGATAAGAAGCCCCAGCGGCATCAGCAGCAAGTGTGCCATCCAAATCCAGGCGCGACCAGAGGGGATGAGCATCAGGCTCTCGAGGTCAGGGGAGAAGATCCATAGAGCCCAGTACTCCAAGTTGTAATAAGTGTGGCAAAAGTCACACTAGTCAGTGCCTAGAAGGTACAAGTGCTTGTTTCGGGTGTGGAAAGCCCAAACATATGCTTAGAGATTGTCCAACAGCTAGACAGGGCCATGGTAAGGGCTGAGACCCAACCACTAGTTCAGCAGCCCCACCAGCACGCTCAGCTCAGCAGGGTGCCTCCACTAGAGCAGGTGGTGGGCAGTGTCAGAATAGATTTTATGCCTTCGCATCTCGTTAGGAGTAGGAGGCTTCTCCAGATGTAGTCATTGGTATGTTACGAGTATTCCACCTTGATGTATATTCTTTGAGAGATCCAAGGGCTACTTTATCTTTTGTGATGACTTATGTTGCTAGTAGTTTCAGAGTCGGTCCCGAAATCCTATCAGAACCCTTCTCAATTTATACTCAAATTGGTGATTCAGTTATAGCTCAATGGGAATATAGAAATTGCCTTGTCACAGTCCTTCAAAAAGTCACCTCAGTAGATTTAGTAGAGCTAGTAATGACAGATTTTGATGTTATCTTTGGCATGGATTGGCTACATGCATGCCATGCTTCAGTAAATTGTAGAACCCATGTGGTAGAGTTTCGATTTTTGAGTGAGCCAGTCCTAGAGTGGAAGGGTAGTTCAACTATGCCTGTAGGTCATTTCATTTTCTACCTTAAGTATAGAAAAATGATCTCTAAGGGTCGCGTGTGCAATCTAGTTATGGTTAAGGATGCTACATCCAAAACTCAGACTATCCAGTCAGTTCCTATAGTGTGTGAGTACCAAGAGGTGTTTCTAGATGATCTACCAGGAATTCCTCCCGAGACGGAGATCGACTTTTGTATTGACCTACTTTCTGATACGCAACCTATATCTATTCCTCCTTACAGTGTGGCTCCAGCTAAGTTAAAGGAGTTTAAGGAGCAGTTGAAGGATCTCTTAGACAATGGTGTCATTAGAACTAGCAAATCCCTGTGGGGTGCGCTAGTACTCTTTGTCAGGAAGAAGGATAGTTCCTTTTGAATGTGAATTGACTATCAGTAGTTGAACAAGGTCACAGTCAAGAACAGGTATACCCTCCTTAGAATTGATGACTTGTTTGACCAACTTCAGGGTGCCAAGTGTTTTTAAAAGATAGACATCAAATCCGGATATCATCAGCTTAGGGTTAAAGAGAGTGACATCCCGAAGATAGCCTTTAGGACTTGGTATGGTCACTATGAGTTTGTATTTATGTCTTTTGGACTAACGAATACTCCTGCAGCTTTTATGGATTTGATGAATGATAAGGGGCATATTTATATGCCAAATCGATACTCAAATGTATAACTTTCGTCTTGTTTGTCTAATAAATTGTGTACATTCTCATGTAAATTGTA
>JACEIK010005679.1:88838-105180 GCA_018107945.1 Datura stramonium
GGTTTCACCCCGTATTCCTATTCCTGTGGGTTCGACAATCCGGTTCTTTAAAAGAGCCACTGTATTACTTGTACGACCCGTACACTTGCGGGCTCATCAATGAACAGGGTGTTCAAATCGTATTTGGACATGTTCTTGATTGTGTTCATAGATGACATTCTCATATACTGTCAGAGCGAAGAGGAGCATGCCTCTTATTTTAGGGTGGTGCTACAGACTCTTAAGGATCGCCAACTGTATGCTAAATTTAGCAAGTGTGAGTTTTGGTTAAACTAAGTAGCATTTTTGGGTCATGTGGTATCAATTGAGGGTGTACAGGTGGACTCTCAAATGATAGAAGCTATGACGAATTGGCCTAGACCAGTTAGTCTTTCAAATATCAGGAGTTTCTTGGGCTTATCTAGTTACGATAGGAGGTTTGTGGAAGGATTTTAATTCATTGCAGCACCATTGACTAAGTTTACCCATAAGAAAGTAAAGTTTCAATGGTCGGAGGCCTATGAGAAGAGCTTCCAAAAGTTGAAGACTCGACTCACCTCAGCGCTAGTGTTGGCTATACCTGAGGTTACCGATGGGTTTATGGTTTATTGTGATGCCTCAAGGATCTTCCTTGGTTGTGTACTAATGTAGCACGGTAGGGTTATAACCTATGCTTCCAGGAAGTCGAAAGTCCATGAAAGTAACTCTCCGACTCACGACCTCGAGTTGGCAGCGGTAGTATTCTCTTTGAAGATTTAGAGACACTATCTATACGGGGTCCATGTGGATGTATTTACAGACCACAAAAGCCTATAATACATGTTTACCCAGAAGGATCTAAATCTACGTCAGAGAAGGTGGTTGGAGCTTCTTAACGACTACGATATAAGTGTCCTTTACCATTCGGGAAAGGCCAATGTGGTGGAAGATGCTCTTAGAAGGCTTTCTATGGAGAGTGTGTCCCATGTAGATGAGGAGAGGAAAGAGTTGGTGAAGGATGTGCATCGGCTTGCACGATTGGGAGTCCGACTTGTTGACTCAGCAGATGGTGGTGTCATTGTTCAGAATGGATCAGAATCTTCCTTGGTGACCTAAGTCAAGTCTAGGCAAGACGAGGATCTTGTCTTGGTAAAGTTAAAGGAGGCGGTTTAGAATCAGAAGGTGGAGGTTTTCTCCCAAGGGGGAGATGGTGTACTACGATATTCGGGTCGTTTGTGTGTCCCGGGTATTGATGAATTGAAGAAGCGGATGTTGCATGAGGCTCGTGGTTACAGATATTCTATACATCCAGGTGCCACGAAGATGTATCTTGATCTATGGGAAGTCTATTGGTGGAGTGGCATGAAGAAGGACATAGCAGCATTTGTGGCTTGATTTTCGAATTGTCAACAAGTGAAAGTTGAGCGTCAGAGACCTATATGTGTTCTTCAAGACATTAGTATTCCCACTTGGAAGTGGGAGGAAATCAATATGGACTTTATTACAGGGTTTCCTCATACTCATCAACAGTATGATTCTATTTGGGTTGTTGTAGACAGGTTGACTAAGGTAGCTCATTTCCTACCGGTCAAGACTACCAACTCAGTGAAGGATTATTGTAAATTATATATTCAAGAGCTAGTTCGGTTCCATGGAGTGCCCTTGTCCATCATATAAGATAGAGGTACTTAGTTTACCTTCCAGTTCTGGAGTTCGTTTCAAAAGGGACTTGGTACTCAGGTCAATCTAAGTACAACTTTTCACCCGCAGATAGATTGTCAGGATGAATAGACTATTCAGACTCTTGAGGATATGTTTAGAGTGTGTGTGATTGATTCAAGGGTAGTTGGGATGATCATTTACCTCTCATCAAATTTACGTATAACAACAGTTACCATTCCAGCATTCAAATGGCTCCATTTGAGGCTCTTTATGGGCAGAAGTGTCGATCGCATATTGGTTGGTTCGAAGTCAGTGAAGCTACGTTGATAGGATCATATTTTGTTCATGAGGCTATGGAGAAAGTTCAACTTATAAGAGAAAGGTTAAAAAGAGCTCAGAGTCGCCAAAAGTCCTATGCGAATGTGAGAAGGAGAGAACTTGAGTTCGAAGTTGATTATTGGGTGTTTTTGAAGGTGTCCCCCATGAAGGGAGTGATGAGGTTCGGAAAGAAGGGGAAACTTAGTCCTCGGTATGTTGGCCCGTACAGGATTGTGAGACATGTTGGCAAGGTGGCTTACAAGTTGGAGTTTCCCTCAGAATTAACTTCAGTACATCCAGTTTTCCATGTATCTTTAATAAGTGTATGGGTGATCAAACTTTTGTTGTTCCGGTGGAGAGCGTAGATGTGAAGGATAGCCTTAACTATAAAGAGGTTTCGGTTGAAATACTTTATCATCATGTTCGGAGGTTATTAAACAAAGAAGTAGCCTCTATACATTTTTTGTGGAGAAATCAACATGTTGAGGGAGCTACATGGGAAGCCAAAGCAGATATGATGGCTAAATAGCCGCATATATTCCCTGCGTTTTAGTAAGGATGTTTTCGTAATTTCTAAGCCCCTAGGTCCTAAACTACGTTATTTTAAGCTCAGTTAGGAGGCTTTTAAGGATGCTTAACCTATTCTAAACCTCCTCATTCCATGCATGCAAGATCAAGGAGTTTATTGAAGATCAAACAAGAGGATTCTTTTGGTTCTTCCTTAATTCACTTGGATTATAAAAAGAGGTTATGAAATTCGAAGTATCCAGGCATGTAGGGTTATGAATGGGAGTATTCCTTAACTCCCATGCCCAAATCCTCTTGGAATCCTAAGTTGATGAATCTATGGGGTTTTAACCCAATTTGTGAATTTCTCTGTTACACCCCGTAAATTCTTGACATGTAGATGGCCTATTCGCATGTTGGTTAAGAGTTTTAGAATGTCATACATGCTAGAAAAAGGCCCAGGGAAAGATCGGACAAGCGCCAAGTCGGCGTGTTGCAAGGCAAAATGCGACATATAAATCGTATTCCATGAATGCGACATATAAATCGCATTCCATGAATGCGACTTATAAATCGCATTCCATGAATGCAACTTATAAATCGCATTCCATGAATGCCACTTATAAATCGTATTCCATGAATGCCACTTATGTTATTTACCCGACACATACGAATAGCAAGAAAATTCTAGGAATTCAACCCAAGAATTCTTCATTCACTAGAGGGAATTTAACAAGTAAAAACCTTTACTTAAAAATTAGGGCTCAAATTCACTTTTGTAATATACTGACAAATTTATGAGGAATTGATGAAGATTACATTAACAATGGGTATTAAACATCGTTCTGAGGGAAATCAACGAAAATAAACATGAATGCTTCTCATACTTGAAAGCTCAGGGCTTAAAACTTATAGAAGAAATTGAGGACTTTGGGGACGCAAGGAAAGGGAAATCCCCTTGATAAAACCCCACAAACCTGATGAAGAACCCACGAAAATCTTGAGAAATTTAGAAGAAGAAAGCTGCCCTAGTTCTTGCTCTGAGAATTCTGGAGAGAACTTACGGTCTAATTTCTGAGTTCTTGAGTGGGGAATGGGGAAAAGGACCCATTACCCCCACTAAAACGTCTAAACTGAAGTCAAAACGATGTGGTTTAATGCTTGGGAGAATAGGAAATTACTAAATAGCCCTTAGAGATTCGCTGGGAAAAACTGTCAGGTGTTCAAAACGGGTGACCTAACGACTCGTTACCAAGTCCAACGAGTCATTGGGTCCTACCTTAAAGTTCACTAGAAAATTTCTACTGACTCTTGACAGGAACATGACGAGTCGTCATGACTGGAAACTATTTTTCGTGCCATCCGTCAAGTACACTGTAAGAAGGTTAGAAAGGATTGGAATGAAGGACCTGACGAGTCGTTACTGCTGACGATGACTCGTGGTGATCTTCCATCAAGTACACTATAAGTTCCTCAAATTTCTGAACTCCAGCTAGGCAACGGGCGACTTAACGAGTCGTAGGGCCTGACAACGACTTGTGGGGTTGTCCGTTAGGAACACTGAAATATACTCTTGGCATTCTTCAAACTATTGACCAGATGAGTCGTTGGGTCCTTTAACGACCCGTCAGGTTGGTCGTTCTGCAACTTTTCTGCAGTTTTCCAGATTTTCTGATTTATGTCCCGGTTATTTATTTTGAGCTTTCGGGGAATTACAATATCTCCCCCTTAGAAACATTCTCCCTCAAATGTTAGAAAACTCATAGCTACCAGAAAAATAACAATCAAGGTACCCAAATACTGCTCATACAACTTCAAAACGACCGAAATGACTACCTCCATTTTCGAGAATATAACTGAACTGAATTTTTTTGCTTTTCATAAACACAACCAAAGTCAGAAAGAAAATTTAGTTACATGAACTGAATTTAACAATTGGTTTCAGGTCTTAAAACAAAATTCACATATGAAACTGCAACAAAGTCGGTAGAGAACAAGTGTGGGTATTTGGCCCTCATATCTGCTTCGGCCTCCCATGTAGCTCTCTCAACTTGTTGATTCCTCCATAAACCTTGACTGAAGTTATTTCCTTATTCCTCAGTCTATGAACCTGACGGTCTAGGATTTGTACTAGTACCTCCTCAAAGATGAGGGTATCTTTGACTGCCACACTATCCAATGGCACCACAGAGGTTGGATCTCCGATACACTTTTTCAAAAGTGATACATGGAAAATTGGATGTAAAACTGGTAGTTCTGGAGGCAACTCTAGCCAGGATTAGCAGCACAGTTAGCTCTCTTCCTCCGGAGCTAGTATTCGGAAGTCATAGGACACCTTGCCGATATCTTTGCAAAATTCTATAAGGTCCTACATACCTAGGACTGAGTTTCCCCTTCTTTCCAAACCTCATCTCCCCTTTCATGGGCGAACGAGTCATCAGCGAAAACTCCGGCTCTCTTCCGCACATCGGCACTTAGGATTTATAACGGCTCTAGGACGTTTCAATCTTTCTCGAGATGAGCTGAACTTCTGCATCGCCTCTTGTGAACTGAGTCTGGCCCTATCAAAATGGCTTTACCGAGTTTAAACCAACCTATGAGAGATCTACACACTCCTACCATACAATGCCTCAACGGGGCCATCACGAATCTTAAGATAGTAGTTGTTGTTGTACGCAAATTCGATAAGAGGCATATGGTCATCCCAATTACCCTTAAAATCAATCATGCATGCTCTTAGCATATCCTCGGGGTTTGTATGGTCCGCTCAGCTTGCCCATCATTTTTATAGATAAAAAGCGGTATTGAGTTTGGCGTAGTGCCAGTCTTAGTTCTTAAAAGACTTCTGAAATGGAAGGTGAACTGGGTACCCACAGCAAAATAATAGCCAATGGAACCCCACGAGAAGCCTAAACAGCTCCTGAATATAAATTTTAGCATAATCTCAGCTGAATTTGTGGTTTGCAGGCTGGGAGGAAATGTGCTAACTTAGTCATTTGATCTACTATTACCCCGGATTGAGTCATGTTGTCGTCGAGTCCGCGGTAGACCCGTAATGAGATCCATATTTACTTTTTCCCACTTCTAGGTGGGTATGCTGATATCCTGGGTCATACCTCCTGGTCTCTGGTGTTCTACCTTGACTTGTGGGTAGTTGAATATAGCCACAAAATTTAGCAATGTCTCTTTTCATGTTGTTTCACCGGTAAATGTCCCTCAAATCACGTTACATTTAGTAGCACTAGGGTGAATGGAATACCTTGAGTTGTGTGCCTCAGCCAAAATCTGCTGTCTTAACTCACCAACATCTGGCACGCTGTCTGTCCTGGTGACGAAGCACCCTATCTCCCCTTGGGGAGAAAACCTCAACCTCCTTTATGAAGCTTGCTTCCTTGAGTTTAAGTAGAAGCTGGTTTTCATCTTTCTGGACTTAACTTCAACTACCAAAGATGAACCTGACTCGATTTGTACTACTGCTCCACCTTCGGTTGAGTCTACTAGTTGCACCCTAAACGGGCTAGTGCAGCGAACATCCTTTGCTAACTCCCTTTTTCCTCCCTCAAAGTGAGGTACACTTCCCATAGATCGCCTTCTTAGGGCGTCATCCATCACATTGTCCTTCCCTGGGTGATACAATACACTCATGTCATAATCTTTCAGGAGATCTAACCACCTTCTCTGTCGGAGGTTTAGGTCCTTTTTGGTGAACACATGCCAGAAGACTCTTTTGATATGTAAATACATCTACGTGAGCTCAGTCTGAGTAGTGTCTCCATATTTTTAGCACGAATACCACTGCTGCCAACTCCAAGTCATGAGTTGGATAATTCTTCTCATGAACTTTGAGCTGTCTGGAAGCACAAGGCTATCACCTTCTCCCTTCATCAAAACACAACCAAGTCAAACCTTAGAGGCATCAGATTACACAACTAACGCGTCGATCCTCTAGTAAAGTCAAAACTTGAGTGGTAGTGAGTCGAGTCTTCAACTCCTGGAAATCTTCTCACACTCATCTAACCACTGGAAGGGTACATACTTTTGGGTTAACTTGGTCATAGGAAATTCTATGGAGAAACCTTCCACAAACGAGTCGGTAATAGCTTGCTAAGCCCCGGAAAACTCCTGATTTCTGCTGGAGAGAGGAGAGTCTTGGCCAATCTTTCATTGCTTCTATCTTGTGAGAATCTACTTGTATCCCTTCACCTGAGACCACAAGACCCAAGAAGGTCACAGACTTCAACCAAAATTCACACTTAATGAACTTGGCAAATAGTTGCTCTCTGGGTCTGTAATGCTAACCTTAGATGATCGGCTTTCTCTTTCTTATTTCTAGACTACACCAAAATTTCATCAATAATCTGATGACGAACATATCTAGAGTATGGATTGAAAACCCTATTCATCAAAGTCCATAAGGTGTTTGAGGCGTTTGTTAACCCAAAGGACATCACCGCAAACTTGTAGTGACCATGCGAGTCTTCGAATCTTTGTTTTGGTATGTCCTCTCTCTAACCCTTAATTGATGGTACCCCGACCTGAGGTCGATCTTGGAAAAGAAACTAGCTTCCTAAAGTTGATCCAATAAATCATCAATTCTAGGTAGGGGGTACCCATTCTTAATTGTGACCTTGTTCGGTGATGGAAATCTATGCACATTACGATGGTACCATCCTTTTACGCACGAATAGCACTGGAGCACACTAGGGAGATATGTTGGGTATGATGAAACACATGTCAAGGAGGTCCTTTAACTACTCCTTCGCTCCTTAGGATTGGTTGGAGCCGTGCAGCAAGGAGGGATGGAGATGGGTCGGGTATTTGGGGAGGGAGATCTATTCCAAAGTCTATTTCCCGTTTAGGGGGAACTCCAGAAAGATCTTCAGGAAATACATCTGGGAACTCACTAATAATTATGGAACTGACTGAATGGATTTAGGGCCTCGAGTTGGAATCTTTGACTGAAAACGGTAGTATAAACATCCCTTGGAAGTGAGTTTACGGGCCTTAAGGAAGGAAATAAATCTACCCTTAGACGAACTATTGCCCGACCATTCTAACACGGGCTCATTTGGAAACTAAAACTTGACAACTCTAGTCCTACAGTCAACTAAGGCATAGCGGTAGTGTAACCAATCATGCCTAGAATAAGGTCGACGTCGACCATGTCTAGCTCTACGAGATCGGCTGGAGATTACTTTGTTTAGGGCTTGTAATTTTTGTACACCCGGCGCTCCTAGCGGCTCACCAACTGGGGTAGAGACTGTGAATAGTTCTGAGAGGACCTACGGACTTATGCGAACTTAAGCTGCTACATAAGGAGTTACAAACAAAGAGTGCTCCTAGATCTAAGAGGGCATAAATGCAGGTGAAAGAGGCGTATCATAGCGGTAACACTACGTCAGGTGAGCTTTCTTAATCCTGATGAGAAGAGAGCATAAAAAATGATTTTGGCGTTGACCGCCATACATGCACGATGGGTTGGCAGCCGATGGTCGGCCTGGAGATGATGAGGTAGTGGGTTGTGACCTTCCTCGCCGCTGACGGGCACTCTGCAGTCGATGCCCGGAGTTTTCCACAACCGAAACAGCCCTATCTACCCTATAAACACTACTCGAGGATGGTTTTACGCACTTGGGGCACATTGGATGCTGTTTCTGAAGCTGTGGGCACGAGGCCCGGGTGCGGGATAGCGCACCTCCAGAATCTGGTGGGAGGCGAAAGGTTGGGGAGTTGGCTAAAGTTTGGGTGTTGGGGGCCCATCTTTGTTGCCTCTGCTATGCTGCTGTGAGGGAGACTACTACCGCCGAGATCTCTGGTGGCCAAAATCAGCCAGCATATTCTTTCCAGCTTGTTCTTTCACTCCATATCTTTCGGCTTCTCATCCTCAATCTGGTGAGCGTAAACAATTAGGCTGGAAAAATCCATGTCTTTTGATCGGCATCACGGTCACAACCTCCTTGAGGACCAAATTAGACACTCCATTAACGAACTTCAACATGAGCCCTTGGCTCGGCCACCATCTCTAGAGTATGCTTTGATAGTCTAGTAAACCGAGCATACTCCTCCACTATCTGGTTGCCTTGCCATAGGTTTATAAACTATGCCATCTTATCCTCCCTCAGCTCCCGGAAGAACCTATCCCGAAAGGATTGTGCAAACTCCTCCCCTCCATGGTCACCGCTTTCGATGGCCAGCCCCTCCTTCCCTTTGCTCTTACCAAACTTGGGCTACCCCTTTTAGCTGGTAGGCAGCTAGGTCAGCACTCTCGGCAGGCCAGCACCCATGATCAGGTGATCTTTTTGACCTCATCTACAAAGCATTGTGGGTCCTCTCCCACCTTTATTAAAGTGAAAGTCTGGAGGTCCATCGGTGAAATCTCGCACCACGGCACCGGCTACAGACCCACTTGTAACTGGAACCACCTGCTGGTTCAGTTGGTTGGTGATTATTTGAGCTAGCAATTGAATGGCTGCCCTGAATTCAGCGGTGGATAAGTTCATCCGAGAGCTGTCGGAGGGCGAGTGGAGGCCCGGAGTGCATTTGGCACTTCGGCTCTTTGTCCATTTCCATGTCGAGAGGCATTTTCACTGAAAGGAAACATAGCACAAATCAGAAGGGAATTTTTGGAATTTGGACTTTAATGCATGATAAATAATATAAAAAAAAGGAATTTTCTAATAACATGCCTCGTAGCCTCCTCGTCATAATTGTGGCACGTTTCACACCAATGAAAGGACTCTACGTGCGGCTTTCAAACTTGTGAGGATACTCTAAACCTTGGGCTTTGATACAAAGTTTGTCACGCCCCGAGCCTACACCATGGACGTAACAGGGTACTTGAAGCCTGAGTGACCCCACGTCAACCCCTGGTCTGTCTACATAACATTCTTAGTAAACATGCACAATGGAACTTTTTAAAGATCGGCTTTATCGGCTTAGGAAAATGTAAAGGCGAAAAGTGAAGAAATAATATATACGAAATACAATTCTAAAAAGAGAAGCCCAGTTTGAAAGCCAACTACTGAGGAGTTATTGGGACAGGTCCCCAGCAAACTCTAAGTCTATACAAAACCATATCCAACTGAAATAAATAAACAAGGCCCTCGAATGATGAGGACTCACACTGCGATATATTTGAGTGGAATGCTCACGAAACTGAAGTAACTATCTGAGCTGAACCTGAAAACCTTCAGTTGTATCATGAGACGATACAACATGAAAAGCATGTGTCAGTACTTTGAATGTACTAAGTAAGTGGGCTAAGTAAGTGGGAGAAACATACAGAATATAAAGTATGAACTGAAATGACACACCATGACCAATAGGTAAGCTGAACTATACTACTGATATAATTTGAAATGGTCAAGACGACCCTGTCTGATTGTCAAAGACATGCCCTAAGTCTGAAACACTCAATCTGAGATACTGTACTGAACTGATCTGCTTATTATGATACTGGACTGGATTGACTAGTGGGAGAGTCTGTAACCGACATTTAACAACGTGAGCTAGATATGGAGTCCGATGTATACACCCCACCTGTAGGACCCAATATACCTTGCCAGTGTATAAAGGCATGAACTGGTGATCACAAAAATATCTGGGGCCAATCAGGCCAAGTAATACTAAAACCTACGCTGGCAACGTAGTTCTGGGAACCTGGGTGCATTGGAACCCCGGCCCGCTCGGTGCTAAGTTCTACTCCAACTTGAACACCTAAACTGAACTACTAAGCTGATAGCTCAAAATTGGGGCCCAAGACTAGTCAGGGATGAATAACTGTATGTACCTCGAGAGCCTTATCAGACCAGATTCTGAAACTGGATTCTAAGACTATTCAGAGCTACTTATCTAAAAGCGTCGTAACTTTCTATAGAACAACTAGTAACCGAACTGGGTCCTGGTGCTGGTCAGAGCTATAACTGAATGTCATGATTGCCTAATGGACCAAATAACTGAAATCTGAATCTGAGTCTGAAAACTAGGAGGCACCACTGACACCTCAAAAATAACTCGTGTCAAATTAATCAGTTGACATTTTCTAGACAACATTGAGGTTGCTAAAATCTGACTAAAGCTAGAATGATATGATTCTAACTGGGACTAGACTGATAGAGTTCTATGTTCTAACTGACCAAATTACTAAGCAGCTGATAAAGAGCTCATTTATGCCGACAACACGGAAAAATTAATAATATAAGGAAATTTCACGAATTTTGGGAATTTCATTCAACAAAGAAAAAGTCATTCTTATTCATGGGTTATTTACCCAACACATACGAATAGCAAGAAAATTCTAGGAATTCAACCCAAGCATTTTTCATTCACTAGAGGGAATTTAACAAGTAAAAACCATTACTCAAAAATTTGGGCTCAAATTCACTTTTGTAATAATACTGACAAATTGATGAAGATTACATTAACAATGAGTATTAAACATCGCTCTGAGGGAAATCAACGAAAATAAACATGAATACTTCTCATACTCGAAAGATCAGGGCTTAAAACTTATAGAAGAAATTGAGGAGGACTTTGGGGACGCAGGGAAAGGACAATCCCCTTGCTAAAACCCCATATACCTGATAAAGAACCCATGAAAATCTTGAGAAATTTAGAAGAAGAAAAATGCCCTAGTTCTTGCTCTGAGAATTCTGTAGAGAACTTACGGTCTAATTTCTGAGTTCTTGAGTGGTGAATGGGTAAAAGGACCCATTACCCCCACTAAAACGTCCAAAACCGAAGTGAAAATGACGTGGTTTAATGGTTGGGAGAATAGGAAATTACTAAATAGCCCTTAGAAATTCGTTGGGAAAAACTGTCAGGTGTTCCTAACGAGTGACTTAAAGACTCGTTACCAGGTCCAACGAGTCGTTGGGTCCTCCCGTCAAGTTCACTAGAGAATTTCTACTAACTCCTGGCACGCACATGACGAGTTGTCATGAGTGGAAACGATTCGTCGTGTCGTCCATCAGGTGCACTGGTAAGAAGGTTAGATAGGACTGGAACGAAGGACCTGATGAGTCGTTACTGCTGAGGACGACTCGTGGTGACCTTCCGTCAAGTACACTGTAAGTTCCTCAAATTTATAAACTCCGGCTAGGCAACGGGAAACTTAACGAGTCGTAGATACTGAAAATGACTCGTTGGGTCGTCCGTTAGGAACATTGAAATATACTCTTGGAATTTTTCAAATGGTTGACTAGACGAGTCGTTGGGTCCTTTAACGACCTGTCAGGTTGGTCGTTCTGCAACATTTCTGCAGTTTTCTAGATTTTCTGATTTATGTCCAGGATATTGATTTGGAGCTTACAGGGCATTACAACCATGTAATTGTACCACAAATTAGAAAGGGTCAATGTTCATAAGTAACAGTACGATCCTTCCTACAACTCATGAAAACAAATCACGATTCGTAACACGAGTCGTAGTAAATATAGAAGAACACAGTTTGGGGAACCCCTCAGTACAGCTCTTAGTATGAATTGTACCATCATAGTATGAGTCATAAATAGGATTTGTGACAGGATTATCATCAACTACGAGTCTTAGTATGAGTTGTACCACATGGTACGACCCGTACTGCAAACTCGTGGAAAACTTCAGAGGGTATTTTTTCTTGCTTTCTTTTTCTCAAATCATACATACTAACCTTTTTCTCCACAAGTACAATGACAATGAAGAGAAAAGCAAGCAAACCTGCCCAAGACAAGAAGGCTAGAGCGGAGATAGCTACTCGGAGGGCATTGAGAGATGAGCCCTCCAACTCTGATCAAGCAAGTAGTTCCCCTAGTGGTTTAGTGGAAGAGTACTGAGTTGAGACTTCCGACACAAATGAGCCACAAAACACTTGGGCTCGAGCAAAGACACAAGCTGAAGCCACTTTTGCTGCTCCGGCCACTACTCCCCAGTCTGAAGAGGGAGTAGAAAAATAGGTTCAAGAGTCGGGGAGCGGCTCTAATGAGGAAGAAGGGTCCGACGAGGCCCAATACAGAGATAGTGGCAATGAGGCCGTAACTGAGAAAGAGGCCACAAAGGAAGAAGATGATCAAACTCTAGTGCTCAGGAGATATATGAGTAGGGTCTTGCTCTCACCTCCAAGAACAACCTGAGGCAGAGTATATAATAAGAACCACAGATCCTCACCAATGTCTTGAATGAGGTAAAGGAAATGAAGTGGATATTCAGATTTTATGAATTCGATTGGATGGCTAGAACTCCAGAGAAGTACAATCCTGAAATGGTCTGGGAGTTCTATGCCAATTATTTGGCCACCATGGAGTAGAATGCAAAAGGTGGGCTGAAATTGAAAGAACAGTCCAAGCTCGAGGTGTTATAGTACGGGGTCTCTTGGTTTATATCTTTGAGTGGACTATTGCTTGGGTACTTTATGGTCCGCATTTCAAAGCTCCTGACAGGACACATGGCCTGAGTTCGACTATCGCGTAGACACACTAAAAAGGGTAAAGTAGCTGGGCCATGAGGAGCGGCAGAGTCAGATTAAAGGGCTAGCAGGGGTTCTAGCAGATGATAAGGAGGAGGTGGACTGGGTGGCTAGTGGAAAGCGGGTCACCAAAGCCTCGTTGAGTTTCATAGTGAAGGCCTACTGGACACTAGTTCGCCACCGATTAGCACTGATGGACAATTATAATACCCTCAGTGCAGATAGAGCAGTGTTGGTGGAGTGTATTATGTCTCGATACGCCATCAATATTTCGAGGGTTATGGTAGAGGAGATTTGAGATCGGACTTTGGTAATGAGCACCACCATTCCATTCCCAGGTCTCGTGTTTAGATTTGTATGGAGGCAGGACTGAAGGTGAAGAGGGAGGTATATACTTTTATTAAAGGCCATAGGAAGGTGGATATAGGATTGATTAGGGATGAAATGAACTCGGTGAGCCAAGTTAGATGTCCTATCGCAGTTCCAGTACCAAGGGTATCAGGGGGCGAGCATATTAATACCCCCACCTCATTGGAGCAGGGTGAGATGCCAGCTATAGAGGCCGGCCATATAGAGGCAGCTCTGAGTACTTCATCTGCACCCCCTATAGGTATCCCCAGTTAGAGTCAACTGGGTATATGTTGGTCCCACAGGAGTTTCTCGAAAGATGGAAAAGAGATTGACAGTGACTGAGAGAAAGGTCGAATCCATGATTGAGTGCCATTTCAATGAGCGCCTAGCTATGCTACCGAAGACAAGTAGAATCAGGGAGGAGTTAGGGCTCTTCGAAGTCATGTTACCGAGTTGTCGTCTAGAAAATTGACTATTCTAGTAGCCCCACTCTTTCGGACCTAGACGCTGAGCTCGATGAGGAGCTAGACTTGTAGGCTTATTAGGTCCCTTCTGCGGTGAGTGGAGGAAAGGGTTAGAAGAGGGTCTTGGAGGAGGTTGGAGATGATCCCTCAAAGAAGAAGAAAAAGAAGGAGAAGAAGGAGAGAAAGCGGGCGAGATTAGAGATCCTGCGAACTCACGACGCACACATGTTAGAGTTGCAGGAGTGAGCTAGAGGAGCATGGAGCTCCACCACTATCCAGAGAGTGCTTTCATGTGGAGAGGATCCTTCTAGGGATCCAAATTCATCCATATTAGAGTTCGAGGTCGCTGAGGTGACTGTTACTAGAGAGAGGGCCACCAATCCCCCAATTGACGTCCAATTGAGTGTGTCGGCCACCACCAGCGCCACTATTGTAGCGGAGGTACCGCCTCCGCAGGATAAAAAGAGTGCTTAATACACCACAATTATGTCCCTTTCCCTTGTTCTTACATATTTTATTCTTCGGGGATGAAGCATGTTTTTCAATAGTGAGTGTACTTGTATTTTGGGATTTTTGATTTGTCCGAGGGTTTTTCTTGCCGTCTTTCTTTTTCCTCGGGCATGATATCTAGTAGAACCGACATATTTCAGATATTTTTGTCATTCATTTAATTAGAAGTAGCTTAGGATTACTTTATACCCAATAAATGCACTAGTTTGATGTTGAAAAAATTGACCCTATTTTTAAAAAAAAATTGTTGTGTAGTTAATCACAACTACATGACTTCTATGGATCTTTGTATGGAATTTATATTATTAGCATGTGTTGTTGTTGCTTAGTCGTGCATGAATTGGATAGGTAGATTCAATGCAAACCAATACCATGAGTGTGTGAGGATTTATACTTAGTTCAATATCGTGTTGAGGATCTAGAACTTGCCCGTTGATCTTTACATAGGTTTTAGGATAGTTTGTTAGGAAATGATCATAGGCCATTTCTTATTTAGCTAATTTAGCTTAAATTACCCTACAAAATAATGATGAATCCCTTGATCCCGATTTTGAGCCTAATATTGACCATTTTCCTTTGATTAACCCTTCACCTTTCCCATTATTTATAATGAACCTATTTTGTCCCTGGTCACTCCTCGAACATTGTGAACGTCAACTCAGGAAAAATTCCTAGGTTGAGGGTGGGTATAGTAGGGGTACTTAGACTGTGGCGGCGTGTAAAATAAAGAAAAGAAAAAATTAAAAAAGTGTGAGGTGTGGTGTGAAAATAAAAGAATGAAAAAGAGCTGACAAAGAAAAATGAAAATAAAAGAAAATAAAAGAGAAAAAGAAATGAAAAGATGAGAAAAATACACCACATCCACATGGTGAATTTAAATGGAGAAAAGGGAGGAAAAGTTGACAAAGTGAAAAATAGGGTAAAAAGTGAAAAGTGAAGCCACGAGTATGTAGTGTCAAGGAGATTTTAGTCACTAAATTCCATATCTACCATACCCAGCCTAAAGCCTACATTACAAGACGAACAAAACCCTATAGTGATCCTAGCCTAACTGTCCAAAGAGCCAAAGTATAGAATATAAGGGCAAGCCTATGGTATCTAATGTGCAGTGGTTGGAACTTCTTTCTAAGAGTGAGAGTCTCATTTCTTTAGTCCCAAGTTTCATGATTTTATATATTTGTGAGTGTTTAGGACTTCATTTTCTGTGTTGGTACTAAGTTTATGTTGTATTTTCCAATTGTCTATGTGAATAACATTGGTGATAGCTCAATTCTCTGCTAATAGTTGGATTCCATAACTTGATCCTTATATGTCATTGATTGTGGTTATATGTGTGCATAGCTGACTTAGTTTGAATGCAAATTTTGTTGTGTTGGCTATAGGTATTCTAATTTTACTTTCTAGTTAAGCATCAATTTAGTTTTTGTTTTCCTTGCTTGAGGACATGCAAAAGTCTTAAGTTGAGGGAGTTTACCATGACTTAGTTTTTGTGCTGTGAGTTTATAAAACTTTTGACACTTAAAACTGGGAAATAAGCATGGACTTAGTTGTGTTTATATGGATATGAGGCACTTTTACTTTATTTTCATGGAAAGATGTTGCAGTTGAATTGTGCAAAAGATGGAGAAAATTGCAGAAAAGTGGCTAAGTACAGACCTCAGTACAAGCTGTACCATACTAATACGAGCCATACTAAGAGTCCTGGAAAAGTCCGGGCCAAGAGTGATGAGGCAAAGGTGACTTACAGCTCATGGTACGAGCCATGCCATGGTAGTCGTAGGAAAATTCTGAAGGTGTTGCACAAGCTAAGTCTCCTGGGAAGATAGCAACCAAAAATTATAAGATCTACCTAAGACCCATATTTAGGAGTCATGGAGAAGTTTAGAAGAAGTGAAGACTGGAATGTCTTAAGGTACGAGAAGGAGTCACGGTTCGTAGAACTGAGGTACCAGTCGTACCAAGCCATTCGTGATAAAGTTTAGAAGATTGATAGAATTCTCAGTATCAAGCCACGACTGATTGTACAACTCATAGGTTCATGGTATAAGTCGTACCAATTCACAACACTTAGCCAGATTCAGCAGAGGCCAGCCAATGTATGAGTCAAGGTTCGACCTATACAATCCAATTA